>JAJJWX010004598.1:0-143491 GCA_023529315.1 Papaver bracteatum
GATAAAACATGTTGATCAAACACATATATGCATGGGCAACATGGTACAGAAATGATCTGTTTATAATTCAATAATGTGTTTTTATATGTATATCTAAAAAGTCTGAGAAAACACAGGTTTGAGCTTGAAATTATTGAAACTGGACTTAATAAATAAGAATACAAATATAATCGGACATATGAGATTAGACACTTCACTAAAGCAATCACAAACTATAAGTTCAATTTCCCCACAATGAAATTTTACCTCTCTCACAAGGTTCTGATAGTACCGTCTCGACGTCATTGCTGACACCGAATTGAAACCATAGACGACCCATCCACTGCAATTTCTCACATTATGACTTTTCAGTGTTTGTATCTTTCCCTGAGGTATTCATGCATTAGGAAGGGGAAATAGACAGATCAGACTGACCAGATCTTCCATCAATCGACGGATACACAGCAAGATAGACAGATCTATGCCAAATTGCTAACTTTTCCGAGTCCAGCCATTCCAATTACACGGATCATGCATACACCATTTTGTATCTTCCTCCTCCTTTTCGTTTTGGTCTTCTGAGTCTTTTTCAGCAACAACCAAAACAGATTTGATCTTTTGTAAACTTTTCTTCCAACACCTTCTAAATCTCTTTATGTTTCATCGTCTTTGGTCTTCTGAGTCTTTTTGGATCAAACAATTACTGCTAATTTTTCTTCATCTGTGTGTTTCAACTCTGAATCATCTAGCTCTCTCTTTCAAGCTTTTCTATTTTATAGCTAGGGTTAGGAAGTTAGGGCTGACCATGGTTTTATATTCACCATCCATCCAGTGCATAAGGGCAAGACAGACAGAGTCATGGTTCACTGTTTGATGAGGCGGATGCAGAATTGCTGAGTTTTCGAAATCTCAATGCCATTGCACTAAAATGAAATAAGTTGGCTAAAATTCACAAAAACTTGAACCTTTTTCCTTTCTTTCTAATGTTATACATACAGTACATAACTTGACATACTAGATTCAAAGTAACCCATTTCCAGTTGGCAACTGTGATCTGTAGTTTCATTGCAGACATGAAAGCTGACTGACAAGGTCAGTCTTGCAAATACATAATAGTTGATTTTGTTCATCGACAAGACAACCATTTTCCATTGCCTTTCTTATTCAACTTTTTTCGCAATATAAACCAGAAAGATCAATTAACAAACAAAAAATGTGTTGCATTTTGTAACCACTGCAATGCTGCAAAGAGAGCATTTCCTGCTGCATCGAAGTGGTCAGAACCCAATAAGAATTCTGCTTGGAGTTCTCTCTCAGTGCTTTTGTTGTACAAAGTATCATAGCAACCCCCGGAGTATAAACTTCCTTTAACTAGTAAATTCTTCTAGAAGTTGCCATCTAAAAAGGATGAAACTTAATTCATATTGTAAGCTTTAACATTCAGATGCCCAAGGTACTTCTAGTGGCTGCAGAAATAGACAACGATAGAGACAAAAAGTTCAGATTAGTAAAAAAAAGGGCAATAATAATATAAAGAAGAGATGTTTCTACATAATAATGTGACTAAAATAGTAACTGAAATGTTAGAGTAGCATTAGTAATGTGTCCAATAAAATAGTAACTGGAATCCGTAGTACTGAATCTTAACATGTGTAGTTCCAAAAGCTATAAATGAAACATGTGGTAGCTGCAAATGCAACACAATATGCCAAAGTACATTTCCAAACAAAATGCTGAATCTGGATCCTTGAAAGTGTCTTGGTAAGAAGTTAATAAAACTAATTTCCACTTCATTTTCGTTAATAAATGATTCCCCAAAGCATGCACCACAATCTTTCCAATCGAAAACTGACTTGGAATGAAACAGTTGGCAACATGCATTAAAAGTCCACTCAGAACTACACACCATTATAAAATGTTCAATCTGTTCGCCAGCAGACTCTCCTTCGGCATCATTCTAAGCTTGCAACTTCGCCATGGCCTTCCTGTTCATCGTTGAACCAAAAATCATTATCATTGATTCGTATAAGAATTGATGCTCGTTCTTCTTAACGTGTTTAATTTTAAGAAAACTAGACAGAATATCAACAAAAGGGTTCAAATGTTTAATAAAAGATTACTAGAGATGACCAATTCTCAGAAGACAGAGATGGGCGTATATACCTAACATCAATTATCCAAATCCACAAATAGATTTCATGGATGTCACCAATTACCCTATAGTCTGTGGTAACGACTTTGAGGTTGGTGTAGCTTAAAAAAAAAGAGAAGACCAAATTAAAACAGCTTATCTAAAGCGCATTATTTCAGCATATAAGCATTGTTAGAGAACTATTGCGAAGTTGCAACTCTTAACTATAATACAAAATTGAACGTCAATGTGATTGGCACCAGCCAACGCGTCTTACAACCATGATATCCATTTCTTATCAATTCTATGGGTGCACTGTATGCAGCAGTCAAAGTTACTGAGTAATTTCATAAATACTGAACCAGATGATTGTGTGTCAATCTTGACCAGCTTGAGAGCATATATATATCAAATCCAAATGAAATCATCCACTGGTAAGTTAGATAAATACCGACATCAAAATGATATTAGCATAAAAGAAAGAAAAAACACAACAATAAAATGCCAAGAGAAAACATGTAATATTCAAAGATCTCAACCTAGCAAAGGTTTCATTTGAAACAACCAGGGTATCCAAGTCAATCTCTATGCACCAGCCAGAAAAGGCTTATCTTCCACTGTTGAATTTTCCAGCATTTTCATAAGACTGTAAACAGGCACAAACACAGAAAATAAAAACACAAAACCTTTCAATGCTTATGGCCCTGGAGACTCAATTTGTCTAGTCTTATGTGTGAAAATTATACCCTAAATACTAGAAATCGTTGGATTCATATGCCAAGAGGATGTTTCAGAAAACCTAATCGTTGCCTAGAATTGATTGACAGCTACAATATGTAACGGCAGTTCAAATTCCATTGAATTGATAAGAAACCAAACAGAGATTCTTTGGGTGTTACACCAAAAGTTGAAGACATAGAAACAAGTGATAAACCTTGAATAGCTTTTAAGTTGCGGGAATGAAAAGTTACTGCAAAGACCAACATATGGATATGCATACCATTTAAGCTTCGGATCAAGAGAAGTTTCTCCTATCCATTGCGTGCTTGGCTTTCTGGTGGCTTCTACTTCTAATGTTGCGATTGGAAAGTACCTTTAGAATTAGAATACACAAGTCAAAAAAAATTAGACATGAATGTAAAGAAGAAAGTTACTGGGTGAACATCAAAGAGTTATGAATTCACCTGATGATCTTCAGTAGTCCAAAATAGCAATGTATATCTATTTAGCTTTCTTGTTCCTAAATATTCCACAGGCAATGCACAAGGTAGCTTTTTTTATAACGTTCATCTAGTACGTACATATCCTGAAATGAATAAAACAATGAACTTGTCATTCAGTGCATAAGTCACACACAGCAAGCGAACGTAATTTAAAGAAATGGTTATTCCATGATAACGACTGAAGATTTTACTGATGCTTGTTCCAAAGGAGGATCACAGGTAGTAATGCGTATTAAATTTGAAGCTAGTACTTTTGAAAACTTGGAAGCTATAGCTCTTTCATTAAATTGCAAAAGATAAAAACCTTGAAGGGTACTTGACTCCTAAAAGCTCAGTCTGTTAATCATTGAATGTACCAATCATGTTTGGGTAAGACTAAAGAAACCATTTTGCAGGTTGCCTCTGTTTTTCTAATCAAGTAAAAGAAGGAAAAAAAAACACGTAATAAAATTTAAGATCGGCAATTTTGTGAAACTTGGATCAGGGGATTAATTGTTTGAATTTTTCTTTGTCAGCACAAAAAAATTGGAACGAATATTTTAACGGAGAACTAGGACTAGTACTGCACTAAGTAATTTCTCAAAAACATGCCAAAATGCTTATGCAATGCAAAAATGGTTAGACAACTAAGTAGTGAGCTAAAATGGCAGTTGAAATTACACCCATGCCTTTAACCATTGCATTTGCAGCCGAGATATGCGGCAGAGTATGATTTCACTGAAAGCGAACTGAAACACAGTAATAAACTTATTAACAATGAACCCAAACACAAAGAATACAACAAATAGTGAATCGTAACAAAACACCGACCAGTTCAAAAAGATGCATACCACATGAATCCGTAGCTGCTGAAAGCTCATTTCTTCAACTTCATCGCTTTCATCGTTGAACCCAAATTCCACCTAGCTGCTCTTTGTGTTCTTTTGATAAACTGTTCACTATCATCTGGATGGGGTGTTCTTTTATCCAACGCTGTCAAAAACAAACACCGGGCATGCTGCTTTCATGTTCGTAATGCTTCTCATGAGGTGTTCATTGACTAGATCATGGAAGGGCCATCTATTTTACACCGCACGAGTCTCCCATTGATCTACAGCACAACATCTCAAGAAGAATGCCGGTGTCTAACTCTTCTAACTGCAGCCTTTCCTAGTGAAATTGTGAACTTTACCGATTCCGCTCATACCCATTATCAATCGTTGAAATAAACCATTTTGTTTCTTCTTCCTCCTTTTATTTTTGGCCTTCTGAGTCTTTTTCAGCAACAACCCTAACAAATTTGATTTAATGGTATCTTTTCTTCCAACACCTTCCAGACCTTTATGTTTCTTCATCTTTGTTTTAGTATTTGGATCAACCAATAACTGCTTTGATCTATCTACTAATTTTTCATACTTTCTCTGTGTTTGAAAATCGAAATCTGAATTATTTGACTCCCTCTCAAGCTTTTCCATTTTATATCAATAATGTCCTTAAACTTCCGAAGAGGACCGAAATGTCCCTAAACTTCCGAAGAGGACTGAAACGTCCTTAAACTATGAAGAGGACCGAAACATCCTTAAACTATGAAGGGGACCGAAACGTCTACGATAAAGAGAAGTTGGAAAGTAGGTGTTGAGGGGAGTGTTGAATATTCAACACCAACTTAGTCAAGTGTTCACACCTATCTAGATTAACCTAGAAATATCTAGGATGTCTAGATTCAATGTTAGACAATTAACATGTGTAAAATGAGTGTTCTAGAGTTAGACAAATCAAACAAGAATACTAGATTGTCTAGTAGTTGGTTTGGTTAGCCTCCATAGGCATAGTTCTCTTCTTCTTTTGTAGCCTATAAATAGGCATGTTGTATTCATTTGTAAGTAAGTAAGTAAGAAAGAAAGAATCAATCAATCAAAAATATCAAATAGATTGTATTCCACCAAGATTAATATCAATGTAGTCTTTACGCTTCCGCGTTTATGTTCTCCTCTCTCTTGTTCGATCTTTAAGATGGTATCAGGGCAAGGTGAGAGGGAGAGAGGAGAGGAAGAGAAGTTATATGTTTTCCTAAAGAGTTTCTAAAGTTGCAATAAGAAGGAGAAAGAAAAAAAAAAAAAAAAAAAATAGTTGCGCAATATTCTCGATGGTTATTGTGACAAGTTTGAAGCTAGAAGTCGGGTGAAGGAGAAGTTTGATGTCGTTTGAATTCACGGTGAAAATCGAGCTTAGGGCATGTTCTTGATGCCGAGAAAACATGGCAGTCGAGATACTAGTGCCGAAAAAAAAAATGTTACCGATGTTTTTTGATGAGAAGAATCAAAGATGGTCATAAAGTCCAAGCTTGAGCTGTTTAGGGTTTGTTTGTGACTGGCGTCATTGCTCCAAAGAAATCAAAAAAAAATGGTTTATGCTTAGCTGGTGAAGGCGTAAGGATTATTGCTATCTTGCAGCTCCGTCGCTTGTGGTTTTAAAGCCATGCTCGTGATCTTGAAGAAGAAGAAGAAGAAGAAAAAAAAAAAAAAAATTCGAAACAAAGAAGAAGTTGAAGGTGATTTAGATGGGCTGAAAGCCTCAAAGAAAATAGAGAAGATGCAGACAAGATGTTTGTTTAAATGCAAGGATGATCATGGAAACATAAGTGTGGCAATAATTGTCACAACGTTGCAAATCATGTTACGAATTCGTAAATGTGGCAAACTGGATAGCGTGACAAAATTGTAACAGCAATATAACAAAAATAAGAATAGTGAGCCAGGCGAGAAGCTTGACGAAATGAAAGATTGTGAGAGAATCTGGATAACCAAAGAAGTGTTACAGTTTTCGAACAAAAGCGTGACTGGAACAAAGATGAATAGAAGAAGAAACAACAAAAATGTTGTGAAGAAACGGAAGCAATCACCAAGTGGTGATGAGATAGAGAACAACAAAAGTGGGTAAAAATCCTATGAGTTGTCTAAAGAGTACAAGAAGTCGATACGAAGAGGACCGTATGTCCCTAAACTACGATGGAACCCGTATGTTCTAAAACTACAAAGAGGACCGCAATGTCCCTAAACTACGATGGAACCCGTATGTTCTAAAACTACAAAGAGGACCGAAATGTCCCTAAACTAAGAAGGGGACCATAATGTCCTTAAATTTCCGAAGAGGACCGAAATGTCCCTAAACTACGAAGGGGACAATAATTGTTGAATATTCAACACCAACTTAGTCAAGAGTTCACACCTATCTAGACTAACCTAGAAATATCTAGGATGTCTAGAGTCAATATTAGATAATTAACATGTGTAAAATAAGTGTTCTAGGGTTAGACAAATCAAACAAGAATACTAGATTGTCTAGTAGTTGGTTTGGTTAACCTCCATAGGCATAGTTCTCTTCTTCTTTTGTAGCCTATAAATAGGCATGTTGTATTCATTTGTAAGTAAGTAAGAAAGAAAGAATCAATCAATCAAAAATATCAAATAGATTGTATTCCACCAAGATTAATATCAATGTAGTCTTTACGCTTCCGCGTTTATGTTCTCCTCTCTCTTGTTCGATCTTTAAGATGGTATCAGGGCAAGGTGAGAGGGAGAGAGGAGAGGAAGAGAAGTTATATGTTTTCCTAAAGAGTTTCTAAAGTTGCAATAAGAAGGAGAAAGAAAGAAAGAAAACCAGACCTTTATGTTTCTTCATCTTTGTTTTAGTATTTGGATCAACCAATAACTGCTTTGATCTATCTACTAATTTTTCATACTTTCTCTGTGTTTGAAAATCGAAATCTGAATTATTTGACTCCCTCTCAAGCTTTTCCATTTTATAGCTAGGGTTAGGGCATTAGGGTTCACTGTGGTCTTATATTCACCATTTATTTTGTGGATAAGGGAAGGATAGAGTCATGAGTCACTGGTTGATGATGTGGATATCAAAATGGAAATCAAGAAGTAAATTATTTTGAGAAAGCAGAAAATTTGAAATTAGCATGTGGATATCAAAATGGAAATCAAGAAGTAAATTATTTTGAGAAAGCAGAAAATTTGAAATTAGCACAAATCTCAATGTCATTGCCCATAAATCAAGAACTCTATTATTGGGGTTATGGGGAGGTTGTTTTTGAGGGCTATTTTTCTAAATGGAGTCTAAATGTTATAGGGGGAGATCACATATATGTAAAATATCTAAAATACCCTCCATAATATTAATTTATTCCCTTTATACCCCCTCATTAACTACCTAATTAATCAAAAAAAAAATTGAAAAAAAAACGGACGACTTTTAAAACCAAAAAAAACCGTCCCCTCCCCCCCATTTTATTCTTCTTCTTCTTCTTCTTCTTCTTCTTCTTCTTCTTCTTCTTCTTTCCTTTTCTTGTTTTCTTCTTCCATTGAACATTGTTCAACGATTAATCGTCGATTCAAAACAAATTCGTCGTCGATTAAACTCATTCTATAAAACCATGAAGCAGAAGGAAAATCTAGGTCAATCCCAGTCGAATCAACCTCCAACTGAAGCAGAGAAACCAAGTTCATCCACTGAAGATGAAAGTGAAGATCAAGTGCCACTGAATGCAGAAGTTCCAGCAGCCGCCGAATCTCCTGTTATTACAGCAATAAGGTATGAATTCAAAAACCCAGTCTTTATTTAAGCGTTTCGTTGATTAATCAGTTAGTTTCGAAAATTTTAGGTCTGGAAAAACGGTTTCTGAAATTGCTTACGGCTGGGAGTTCTTATATTTCCAGCCGTAAATTAGTATAACGGTTGGGAAATGTCGATTTCCCAGCCGTTTATAAATTACACGGTTGGGAAATATAAGAACTCCCAGCCGTAACTAAATCGACGTGTACGTGATGGAGGATTCCCAGCCGTAACCATTCGTATATGGCTGGGACATTCCTAGCCGTATGTTCTCCTGTGTTCATATGTTTTTAGTAGTTTTAGTGTTACGTATAGGTTTTCCCAACCGTTTATGTATTTCCTGACCGTAATATCCAGTTTCCTAGACGTTTATCATCACGTCTTGGAATTTCCAAGCCGTATTAGTGCCCAGTGTTGTACTGTGAACTAGTAATACGCAGTCGGTTTGGTTTTCCTATCAGTAATACGACAACGTATAGGTTATCCATCCGTGATTTTACTTTCGGCTAGGTATATTACTAATTTCCCATCCGTAATTTATGTGTCGGCTAGGTCGATAAAAAAATTTCTAACCGTGTTTAATTTTGCGTCTTAGATTCTCCATTTTTCCTAGCCGTGTTTGTTGTTTCGGTTAGGTTTTGTCAAATTTTCCCAGATGTTTTACTTATACACTTTTGGTTTTCTTGCCTTGTTTGTCTTGGAACATAGGGAAAGAAAAGAAGAAGAAAAGATCCCAATAAGTAACACCTTCTGGTGACCCGACTCCGCAACCTCGTCACTCAAAACCATTGGGTGCAGACGCAAGGAAAGCAATCGAAGTTGTGACTGATGGAGAAAGGGAAGGCGGTGGAGATGGAGTTGGAGTCACTAGAGGAACTGAAGTTGGAGTTGCTGAGGGAACTGAAGTTGTTGTTACTAAAGGAACTGAAGTTGCTGTGACTGAAGTTGTTGGCACTTCTAGTGGTGGTGGAAATGAAGGTGTACCGGTTGTTACCGGAGGTACTGAAGTTGGCACTTCTAGTGGTGCTGCTGCTATTGATAAAGGTAAAGCCATAGTCGAGGAGGGCAAGAAGGAGGGAAAGAAGAAGTATAAATCTAAGGCATCGGCAAGAGAAGTAATTGATTCCATGCAGCCTTTACCTCCCAAGAGGAATGAGAGACCTTGGGGTGAGCCAAGAGATCGTTCCGTCTTGATTGGCTACACTTCTTCATGGGATTCTAGGGTTTGTGGCACAAAGGTAATAAATCAAATTACATATATGTTATATTCATTTTGTTATGGATTATTATTTTTACAACCAATTATTTTTTTTTGGTAGTTTCCGGATCAAGCTGTCCCAAAACTAAAGCACCAACAAGCAAAGTTTTGGCCGTTGGAAGAGTGCTCGAGGTGGACGTGGTGGAGGTAAAAAGGCTCCAACTAAAGGTGGCAGCGGTCGAGGTAGAACATCTGGAGTTATAGAAGAAGTTGTGGAACCTCAGGCAAGGGACGATGTGGATGACTTTTTGGAAGCCACTTCTGAGGAGGGATCAAGTGAAAGTGAATGAAAATTTACTTTTCATTATATTACTTCATTTCATGGAACATTTATTATCTAACACTTTGTCTATTTAATTTTTTGTGGTTTGTTTATGGATTTGGATGGATGAATTCTTAAAACTTTGCATTTATTAATGAATGTTAGTCTTTACAATTGTCAAATCTAAGAAAACTGAGGAATCAATCAAGATTCACTAAATTTTTGTGTTATTCGGCTAGGTCGATCCTTCACATAACCTAGCCGAAAGTGCATATAATCCTTGTCAAATTTAGTTGCACAGAAATGCGGATGGAAAGTCCCGGCCGTTATAGTAAAACGGTTAGGAAATACTGGGCCGTATGTTTCCCTGGATACTCAAAATTTAACTGAACCTTTGTTACGGCTACGTTTCCAAGCCGTGATTTTATTTGCGGTTGGATTTCTTAACCGTAAAACTGACAAAAAAATGGAGCTCTAAATTACGGCTTAGAAATTGAATTTCCAAGCCGTAAAACTGACAAAAATATCACACTTAAGTTTTACGGCTTTAACAACCGAGCCGTAAATATGACACACCACAAATCCTGTAATTTATACAGAATAACGGCTGGGTCTCTCCTTCAATTTCCAAGCCGTAAATTCCTATAATTATGAATACTGCATCATATCGGCTAGTTTTTTGAATTTTGAAAAACATATCCGTTTGAAGACTGATCTATAGAAGGTTCTAGCTGTTCATCCTCCTATTTAAACTTGAAATAACTCTCATATCCATATAACCACCCACTCCAAATCAAATTCACACCTTCTACACTAATAATCTCCACTAAAACTCCGACAAACTCAATGCAATGTACTCAAAGGATAAACCCAACTTTACTTTGGAAGAAGACTTATCTCTTTGCAAAAAAATTGTACTATGCTATCCAAAGAGATGAGAAAAACGAAGGAAAGGTGGCTCAACAAGTCAATCGTATTGGAGTAATATTTTTGAGAATTTTTGTAGTGAAACAGGTAACACTAACAACCGCGATATGGTTGAACTGTATCTTCGATTTTCAGACATACGCAAAAAAGTGGAAGAATATATGGCTTTACGTCGTATGTGCAACCAACTTCGACTTAGAGGTGAGACTGATAGAGAAGTCGCGGCTCAAGCTAAGAAGGAATGGAGAAAATGGAAAGGTTATGATTTCAACTTGGAAGCTCAATTCGCCATCATCAAAGACTTCTTAATACAACGAAAAGGGGTGTTATTAAAACCAAATTTGTAACGGGATCTATTAAGTATTTAATGGGTTTTATTGTGGTCTAATTAATGAAAGTATTACTAATTTTCATGTTGAAAATGCAAAATTTCTCAGCTTACAGATTAAATTACGGATGGGAAATATAAGAATTCCCAGCCATAAAACAGACTCAGGAGATTCTCGTTGAATAACGGCTGGAAGTTCTTAACTTCCCATCCGTTGTTAGTTCTTACAGATGGGAAGTCATCATATCCAAGCCGTAATAAATGGATTACGGCTGTGTCGACACAATTTCCCAGACGTAACAGCAAAAAATTCCAGAATTTTTCAGATTTTTAACGAATTTGAATTGATGAAATTGATGTTGGGAGTTCATTATAAGCTTATCTTGAGTTTTGGGATGAAGGGTTTTATCATTAAGCTTCAAAAAATTCAAAATAATTTCACCAAAATCATCATTTTTCATTCTTCAAAACTCAAAACAATCAAGTTTTGATTTGCAAAAAATTAATGTTTTGATTAGTCTAATTGATTAACTAAGACTGATTAGTTTAGCTTAATCAAGTTAGTTAGCACTAATCAAATTAATTAGCACTAATCAAATTAAGGGTAGATTAGACATTATAAAAGATAATGGATAAGGGGTGCTATGGGTTGTTATTTCATGACCCCAAACAGCCCCCAAAATCCCAGCCGTGGATATCCCCAATAATAGAGTTCTAAATCAAATAATAATCGACTTACAAGGTCAGACTAGTGAATATACACCAAATAGTTGATTTAGTACATTGGCAAGGCAACACCATTTTCAGTAGCCTTTTAAGATCACTTAACAAACAAAAAATGTGTTGCACTTTGTGACCACTACAATGCTGGAAGGAGAGCTTTTCCTTCTGCACCAAAGTGGGCAGAACCCAACAAGAATTCTGCTTGGAGTTTGCTTGGAGTTTTCTCAGTGTTCTTGTAGGCCAAACAATTATAGCAACCTCCTGAGTATAGACTTTCTATAACTAGTAAATTCTTGTAGAAGTTTCCATCTAAAAAGGACGAAACTTAATTCAAATTAATCTTTCTTTTGATGCAAACTTTTCCCCATCTAAAAAGTAAATTCTTGTAGAAGTTGCTCGGAATTCATATTGTAAGCTTTAAATGTCAGATAGCCAAGGCACTTTCAGTGGCTCCAGCAATAGAGAATGACAAAAAGTTCAGATTAGCAAAAAAGAGTAATAATACAAAGAAGAGATGTTTCTACATAATAATATGACTAAAATGAAAGAGTAGCATTAGTAATGTGTGTCCAATAAAATAACAACTGGAATTCATGGTACTGAATCTTGACATGCAGTTCCAAAAGCTATAAATGAAACACATAGTAGTTGCAAATGCAACACAATATGCAAAAGTACATTTCCAAACAAAATACTGAATCTGGATCCTTTTCGTTCATAAATGACTCCCCAAAGCATGCACCACCATCTTTCCAATCGAAAATTAGCAAAATCAAATTCTGAAACGCACAAATTGACTTGGAATGAACAGTTGGGAACATGCATTAAAACTCCACTCAGAACTACACACCATTATAGAATATATTCATTATGTTCGCCATCAGACTCTCCTTCGACATCATTCTAAGCTTGCAACTTCGCCATGGCCTTCCTGTTCATCGTTGAACCACAAATCATTATCATTGATTCATATAAGAATTGATACTCGTTTCTTCTTAACGTGTTTAATTTTAAGAAAACTAGACAGAATATGAACAAAAGGGTTTAAATGTTTAAAATAGATTACTAGAGATGACCAATTCTTAGAAGACAGAGACGGGCATATATACCTAACATCAATTATCCAAATCCACAAATAGATTTCATGGAGGTCACCAATTACCCTATAGTCTGTGGTAACAACTTTGAGGTTGGTGTAGCTAAAATAAAAAAAAGAAGACCAAATCTATTGAGGAGATACCGCGTAGGATACCTATGAGCAAGACTCAAAGAGCGGATAAGCTTTTGCAATTGACATCCTTGTTTGGGTGCCTCCTCTAAAGACACTCCCGCATATTCTAAGCTCATTTTAAGTGGCATTGTCAAGTCGTCCTTGATGTTTGATGTGTGTCTCAAGGGAAAAGATTTACTTTCTGAGGATAGTATGTCAAATTGGCTATGAAGTGTAGAACAAAAGTAATCTTAGATCATTCTAACAGACAGTTTAAGAAATAAAAGTAGACTTCTTGATAGATGCATGCCAGGTCACCAATTACCCTATAGTCTCTGGTAACAACTTTTAGGTTGGTGGAGCTAAAAAAAAGAGAAGACCAAAACTAATGCGGAGATACCGCGCGCGTAGGATACCTATGAGCGAGAGTCGAGACTCAAAGAGTGGATAAGATTTTGCAATTGACATCCTTGTTGGGTGACTCCTCTAAAGACACTCCGGCAGATTCTAAGCTCATTTTAAGTGGAATTATCAAGTCGTCCCTGATGATTGATGTGTGTCTCAAGGGAAAAGATTTGATTTCTGAGGATAGTATATCAAATTGGCTATGAAGTGTAGGACAAAATTAATCTTAGATCATTCTAACAGACAGTTTGAGAAATAAAAGTAGACTGTTTGATAGATGCATGCCAGGTAACTTTCTACATAAATGACTTGTATGGGCAAATTAAAACAGCTTATCTAAAGCGCATTATTTCAGCATATAAGCATTGTTAGAGAACTATTGTGAAGTTGCAACTCTTAACTATAATACAAAATTGAACGTCAATGTGACTGGCACCAGCCAACGCGGCTTACAACCATGATATCCATTTCTTATCAATTCTACGGGTGCACTGTATGCAGAAGTCAAAGTCACTGAGTAATTTCATAAATACTGAACCAGATGATTTTTTGTCAATCTTGACCAGCTTGAGAGCATATATATATCAAATCCAAATGAAATCATCCACTGGTAAGTTAGAGATAAATACCGACATCAAGATGATATTAACATAAAAGAAAGAAAAAACACAACAATAAAATGCTAAGAGAAAACATGTAATATTCAAAGATCTCAACCTAGCAAAGGTTTCATATTTGAAACATCCTTTCAATGATTATGGCCCTGGAGACTCAATTTGTCTAGTCTTATGTGTGTAAATACTAGAAATTGTTGGATTCATATGCCAAGAGGATGTTTCAGAAAACCTAATAGTTGCCTAGAATTGATTGACAGCTACAATATGTAATGGCAGTTCAAATTCCATTGAATTGATAAGAACCCAAACAGAGATTCTTTGGGTGTTACAAACAAAAGTTGAAGACATAGAAACAAGTGATAAACCTTGAATAGCTTTTAAGTTGCAGGAATGAAAAGTTACTGCAAAG
The DNA here is from genome assembly GCA_023529315.1 of Papaver bracteatum. NCBI lineage: Eukaryota > Viridiplantae > Streptophyta > Magnoliopsida > Ranunculales > Papaveraceae > Papaver > Papaver bracteatum. The sequence continues at coordinate 14,072 of JAJJWX010004598.1, forward strand.
ACCAACATATGAATATGCATACCATTGAAGCTTCGGACCGAGAGAAGTTTCTCCTATCCATTGCGTGCTTGGCTTTCTGGTGGCTTCTACTACTAATGCTGCTATTGGAAAGTACCTTTAGAATACACAAGTCAGAAAAAATCAAACATGAAGAAGAAAGTTACAGGGTGAACATCAAAGAGTTATGAATTCACCTGACGATCTTCAGTAGTCCAAAATAGCGATGTATATCCATTTAGCTTTCTTGTTCCTAAATATTCCACAATGTAGCTTTTTTTTTATAACGTTCATCTAGTACGTACATATCCTGAAATGAATAAAACAATGAACTTGTCATTCAGTGCATAAGTCACACAAAGCAAGCAAACGTAATTTAAAGAAATGGTTATTCCATGATAGCGACTGAAGATTTTACTGATGCTTGTTCCAAAGGAGGATCACAGATAGTAATGCGTATTAAATTTGAAGCTAGTAATTTTGAAAACTTGGTGGCTATAGCTCTTTCACTAAATTGCAAAAGATAGAAACCTGGAAGGGTACATAGCTCCTAAAAGCTCAGTCTGTTAATCATCGAATGAAACAAGAATTTGCTGAGTTTTGAAAACTAGAACCTACATGACTCAAATTGAAACAAGAAATGAGGTTGAGTGTTAATTAGCAGCTGGTAGAAATTTCAGTGTCATTTTCCTCGAAATGAATAATTTAAGAGTGTCAATTAGTTGGTGAGTTCACATCCTGTTAGCTGATACCCATGAGCTTAAATGAAACAAAATTTCGTGGCACCTGAATTTCTAACAGAACTTACTGTATCTACTGCTCTGAAGAACCACTTTACAGTGATGTCTGGCTTCTTTTTTATGATGAGAATTTTCCCAATATAATCAAGCTGACCTTCTTCTGCCTGAAATGAAGGAAAAAAAAATAGATAACAACACACAAGATGTGGATAACATACAACAATCCACCACCGCCACATTGTATGAGCAAAGTAAAAGAAACAGTAACTTAAATTTCTCTAAAGTAACAGATTATAAGCTTCATAAAGTTGATAAAGTGTACTAATTTCATACTCATTTAAATACAAAAAAAAAAAAATTATCCAACTTAGATTCTCAATACTAACCCTAATTTTAACCGTGGCAATTGAATATGACAACTCTAAATTTACAAGATAGTTCATAGATGTAAATTAAAAATGAAATTAAAGAGAAAAGAAGGATGAGAGAATTTTACAGGGAAAAAAAATGAAATTCTAAAAACATACCCGGAAGAAGATACCCATGTCATATTGCGTGTATTTGTCTCTCTTGAAACACCGATGAGAAGCATATGAGCCGCATTTCCGATTCCGCACATACCAAAAACATAACAAATCATGCATTTTCTTCTTCCTCTTCTTCTTCTTCTGTATTAGCAATTTGTTGGTAATTTTTCTTTGAACGCCTTCTTTCATAACAGAAATGTTTGATTTCATAGACAGACACAAGAATAGTTTCAGGTGCTCATCGACTGCCTCCTCTAAAGCTTTCTTTTCCTTATTTTTCGTACGTAAGATTAGTTTTTTAGGGCAATTAGGGTTACACACCTAATCTAATGGCTCATATATCTTTGTCATGTACTCATGGGCTACCAAGTCATTGGGCTTAATTTTTTCTATCCGTGTCTTTTCTCAACTTGTTAATAGGGCGTTTGGATACACATCAGAATGACTTCTAGAAGCAGAAAAGTCGACTTTTTGTGAAGCAAAATATCAGTGCTTCTGACTTCTCTTTTGGAGAAGCAGAAGTCAGAAACAAAACTGTATCCAAACGCGCTATAAGGGAGTGTTGTTTTTTCCCAACTTGTTAAAGGCATGAATGTCTGTTAGAGAGAATAAGTGAGATTAGGTTAAGAAAGATCTAACGACTATTGGTCGTAGGATCATTGTAACAGACTGGAAGCAAGTAATTGAAGATATTCATTTGAGGCTTTATCCTTTGAGGAAGAGAAGGTTATTGTCTTTGTAGTATCAAATTTCTTAGTCGATTTACGACATTTGGTATCAGATCTGGTGGATATTCTAGTGTTGTTGGACACTAGAAGCACCCATAGCTTTGTGGATGCTAGATTGGATGAGCAACTGCATCGCCACATTGAACATACGGGTCACATGCTAGTCACTGTGGCAAATGGCGATACTACAACAAGTTCAGGTGTATGTCCTCAATTGTCTTCGTCCATGCGGAATTATAATTTTTGTGGTGACATCAAAGTTTTTCCTCTAGGATGGTGTGATATGGTTCTGGGAGTAGACTAATTAAAACAGTCAGGTGTTGTGATGTTTAATCAGGATGACCTTTGAATTTCCTTCCTTACATCAAGGGAAGCAGATTACCTTACATGGGTGCTCTTCTACTCTTTCTTGCAGCATGATCAGTGGCTCTTCCTTCCTTAACTTTCTTAAAAGCAAGACACCCATATTGATTGGACAATTTTTTTTCTGTCTCTGCAATACCTGTCGCTCTTGTTCCTTCTGTTATGACTTCACTGCTGGAAACCTATCAAGATGTTTTTGTTGAGCCAAAGTCCTTGCCTCCTATCAGAGCATTGGATCACAGGTTTCCTCTAAATCCCAACACCGAACCTACTACCCAAAGGCCTTACAGGTTCCCTTATGTACAGAAAGTTGTGGTGGAAAAGTTAATTCAAGAAATGTTGGATACATGAATTATTCAAGACAACAATAGTCCATTATCTTTTCCCATATTATTGGTCATAGACTCATAAATAAGGATGTCTCATGGAGATTTTGTGTCGACTACAGGTGATGTAGGACATCCATTATATTTAGGATTAATATTTTTCTTATTATTTCTAGAGTTTACTTAATTTTATAGTAGGTATTTCATATTTTTAGAATTTATTTATTCTAAGAATTTATATAATTTAGGAACATTATTTATTTTAGGGATTTCTTATTTTCCAACTTTGAGTCTTAGAGTTATTTAAATAGGAGACAAGTCCTTGTATCATACAATATATTATTATCAATCAAAAACAGAGTTTTCTCTATAATTATCCTACTTTTACTATTAATTTCTTATTTCACGCTTCCGTTTTGCATTAACATGAAGCTGAATGACTTTACCATCAAACATAAGTTTCCCATTCCTTTAATTGATGAATTACTTGATGAGTTAAATGAGAAGAATATTTTTTTCTAGAATTGATCTTAAGTCTGGCTACCATCAAATAAAAATGCATTTATCTGATATTTACAAGACATCTTTTAGAACACATCATGGACATTATGAATTTAGAGTTATGCCTTTTGGTTTAACAAATTCCCATGCTACCTTCCAAGCCCTCATGAATCAAATTTTCCAGCATTTTATTAGAAAATCCATCATAGTTTTCTTTGATGACATACTCATTTATAGTGATTCATTGGAAAAGCGTGTTCTATACTTATCTCGAACATTGTCCTTGCTAAGACAACACTCTCTGTTTTCCAACTGGAACAAATGTTTCTTTGCTCAACCTCAATTAGCTTACTTGGGACACCAAATTACTTCAGAGGGTGTAGCTGCAGATCCTGATAAAATTGACGCAATGGAAAATTGGCCACAACCTACTACATTGAAGCAGTTGAGAGGTTTTCTAGGGTTGACTAGTTATTACAGAAGATTTATCAAGGCTTATGGTATTATTAGTGAGCCATTGACTGATGTACTGAAGAAATAATCCTTTATTTGGTCTTCTGATGCCTTACGAGCATTTACTTCTCTCAAACAAGCTATGGTTTCTGCCCCTGTTATGGCCTTACTTGATTTCTCCAAGCCTTTTGTTCTAGAGACTAATGCATGTTCTAAGGGCATTGAAGCTGTGTTAATGCAACAAGGCAAACCTATTGCATTCTTCAGTAAAGGCTTAGGTCCTAAGGCATTTTCCTTGTCCAATTATGAAAAGGAACTGCTAGCCATTGTCATGGAAGTTCAAAAATGGAAGCACTATCTATCTCACAGTCGATTTTTTCATAAATACTGACCACCAAAGCTTAAAAATTTTCATAAAACAAAGAGTCGCTACAATATTGCATCAAAAGTAACTTATGAAATTACTGGGATTGGATTATGTAATTAGATACATAAAGGGCCTTGACAACAAGGCTGCAGATGCACTATCTAGGATTTTTCATTCCGTTGTCGAATGTAAGACACTGTCCATATCACAACAATTGATTGCTCAACTGCTCATTCAACCTTCTCATAGAGTCTACACTTACAATGTTGGGATCCTCAAATATAAAACTAGACTGTATATTGGTTTTGGTCATTAGGTCAAAGACAGTGTCATTCAATCTGTTCATTGCTCTGTTATAGGTGGTCACTTTGGATGTTGGGTACCTACAATAAAGTTAAATCCTACTTCTACTTTCATAAGATGAGAGTTAATATCATGCAGTTTTTCGCTAGCTGTGAAGTTTATCAACATAATAAAGCGGAACATACACACTTTGCGGGTCTTCTTCAGCCACTTCCAACACCAGACTCGGCTTGGCAACACATATCCATGAATTTCATAGAAGGTTTGCCATCATTCAACATGAAGTCAGTTATTTTAGTTGTGGCGGATAGACTGAAAAAATTCAATCATTTTATATCTCTTGGTCATACATTTACTGCTCTCTTTATGGAAAAAGAAATTCTACTTCACATACTCAAGCTTCATGGGTTGCCATCATATATTGTGTCTGATAGAGACAAGATATTTATCAGCCAGTTTTGGCAGGAATTATTCAAAGTCTTGGGCACTTCATTGCACCTCAGTACCTCGTACCACTCACAAACTAATGGACAAACAAAGAGAACTAATGCGTGTTTGGAACAATATCTCAGGTGTATATTGGTAAGGGGGTTGAAGAAGGCCACTAGGAAAATTAGAACTACCCTTGTTGTATAGACACATCTCACAAGAAGCAACAAATTGAAGGATATCAATCTTCATATGAGGCCAAAAGAAATAAGACTTAACTCTCTGGTAAGTACCCAACATGCCTGAATGCCCTCCAACAACAAAATAATATAAAGATTGGATGATATAGTGTCTAACATTATTACCTGAGCCAATGTATTGCCTTTAAATCTTAATATACCTTCCTTATAAGTAAATTTAGTTTTTTGGAGAAATGTAGCTAAGAAATGTGTTGTTGTGTCACAGTCTCATCTTCATAACTAGACAACATATCTTCGTGTCCATTGAGGAATACTTAAGAGAGAGCATTAAAATATGCAAATTGTGTTGGCAGTCTGGATAATGCATCAACAACTTTGTTGTCCATATCTTTTTTGTACTTGATGATATAGTCAAAACCCAACAACTTGATGAGCCATTTTTTTAAGAGCAGTAGATAATCTCTGATCCATAAGGTATTTGAGACTTTAGTGATCAGTATGAATAATAAACTGGCTACGGGATAGGTAATACTTCCATTTCTGTACAACCATCACTACATCCAAAAACTCCTTCTCATAAGGGCAACTCCTATGGTGTGGAGCAAACATCATCCACAACTTAATGACTCTCCCTATATATGTGGATCCTAAGAAATTTGTGGAGTTAGAACCCACTATGGGAAAACCAAAATGATTCTCCATCCGACTACTCACGGTCCGGATACATCATCCGGCTTGTCGTGTTCGGACCATAATTTTTCTTTATCCAGGATTAATTGGATGACTGGATGACCTTTTTTTTTTAATTTTATAAAAACTCAACATGCTTAAATTCTGTAGGGAGAGTCATTAAAGCTCAAAGAAAACCACTATTGACAAAGTTCCACGTGCTTAAGCAGTATGAACTTAATAAAAATAATTCAAAACTTTTGGAATACTCATCCGATCACTTGATGATCGAATTGATAAAGCAAATAACTCCATCCGGTATGACAAAAAAAAAGTAAAAAAAGAATGTATCCGAACACTTAATGTCCGGATGACATATCCGGTCATCTAGTGACCGGATGGACTACTCCACAACCTACTCCGTATATCAGTGGAGTATCATCTGGATTTCAGGAAGATATGGACCTAAATTTTTCCCATAGTGGCATTTTTATCCATAAAAAATGGATGATCAGAAAGATATGGATATATTTTTACTCCATAGGAGTTGCCCTAAGTGGACAAGGCTGAAGCTTTATGTCCAAGATCTTTGTTGTAAAAATAAATTGGCCTTCCATCTTGCATTAGGACTGCTCCCACACCTCTGGCACAAGCATCAGTTTCCAAAATGAATTGCTTGGAGAAGTCAGGTAAGGCCAAGACTGGAGCTCTTGCCATTGCATCTTTAAGATCAATGAAAACCTGGTGGGAAGCTGAATTCCACTGGAAAACATCCTTCTTAATAGTACCATAACCCTTAATGAATCTTCTATAATACCCTATCAATCTTAGAAATCCTCTTAAGTGTTTTAAAGATGCAGGTTGAGGCCAAGTTTGCATTGCAACAATCTTGTCAGGATATGCAGCCACACCATTAACAGTGTCCAAGTGGCCCAAATAGTCCAATTGAGGTTGAGCAAAAACACACTTGGATAGTTTAGCATACAATGAGTGTTGTCTCAGGATGGAAAAAATATGTTGCAAGTGAAGAATATGGTCCTCTAAATAAGATCTATAGACAAGAATATCATCAAAAAAGACCAAAACAAATTTTCTCAGGTATGGTTGAAATATGTCATTCATAAGAGCTTGGAAGGTAACAGGTGCATTGGTGAGGCAAAAAGGCATTACCCTAAACTCATAATGCCCATGATAAGTTTTGAATGTTGTTTTATGAATATCTGGACGGACCATACATATGCACATTAATTCTGGCCCCAAACTTCTCGATAAGTACTTCTCTAAACATTGGCCAAGAATCCTTAACAACCTTCCACACTCTGCTTGTAGAAATCGATATAGGTATTCCCATAATTCCCCCCAACATACACAGTGAGTAATCTTCTTTTTATTCCATGTGTTTACCTGTTTGATTGTGGCACTTGATTCGGATTGGCACTTGTAATTCTTTTTCACTGATTAGCTTATTGCATTTTACCAAAAAGATGACCTTATCTCATATATCCAAAAAAAAAGGTGGGGGCATTCCGAGGAACATATACATATACATATACAGTGAGTAATCTCGCATTCCGAGAATCGAACTCGGGACCTCTCGCACCCAAAGCGAGAATCATACCACTAGACCAAAATGCCCAGATGTGGAATAAAGCATAACTAAATGTAATCCACTGAGCTATCAGGTTTGAGATAAGGTGTAAACTGTAAATGCTTATAAGTATCAATAGCTTGGTTCTTAGTGTAAGTTGACATTAGCCCATTTTGTATGGAAGTGTCTAATGGATTCTCAATGGTTTGTAAATTAACTTTGCAGACTTATGGCATGACAAGTAAAAGTTGATTAAAAAAAATTGCAGAAAATGATCTTGTTTTGATGATTTTGAAGTAGTACATGTTTTCAGTAGAGGCATTAGAGTTTGAGCATCCATCAGAATCAGGTATTTCTGTTAACAGCTTAAAGATAAACCAAAGTTCTGAACAAGGAAGGAAAATTCAATTGCATAGTTTCAAAACAATAGGCCCCTTTCCCTTGCCCTTGTAGCTAACAAAACGTAATGAGTGCATCTCACTGTTGTATGCTGGTTTACTCCTTTATGTCCATACAGTAAAATATGGGATCTGTACCATCTCTGTGATCTATTTTCCGCATCCGTTTGTTATCATCATCAAAATGGTATAGTTTTGGGGCCGTAAATCGCCATCTTAAAAAATTAATTTACAACCAAAAATATGAGCTGCGAAAGTGCAGGTATACTGCATATGTTCAGAAACAAATTACACCAGAAAATCAATTCCTAACAGCCTGCAGAATGAACACAAGATAATAAAAGATAAAAACCTATAGCAGCAAGGAAATTACATCAAGATTGCCAGGACTATTAGTCTATTTTTTTCGATTATGAGCTCAGCCTCAGCACTGCTAGTTTCCAAGTACTGAAAACAGAAATCAAGCAGAATTTACTAAAGCAAAACAAAAAGTGAACTACCCTTGCAACCAAGTTAACCAAGAGGAAAGTTTTTTGCATTAACAGTTTCACGGTACATACTAAAGCATTGTTAACCCTAACGTTGAAGAGTACAGACAGACTAGTTATAAGAGAATCTCGACTGCTGACATGGTTTAATCAATTGTTCAATCCTTGTTTTGCCTAATTGGACCTATCCAGGGAACAAACAAATACTTTCTGTCTCTTCAATTTCAGCCGACTCCAATACTTTTATATCTTCTCCTAATTCTTTCAACGAAACAAAAGCGTTCTTGTGAGGGAATATGTCATTGACTGTAATACGGTTTGTACTGCAAAGTGACTTACCTTGCTATCCAATACATATGCGGACCTGAGCATGGACAATTATTGAAATAAGAAAACCCTTGCCTGTTATTGACCCAGGAGAGAACAGATTCTAGGTACGTTGAGATAGTACACCTGTGCAGAATATCTAGTAGGCTGTACCATCCTCACTAAATCCATATGGTTGATATTCATTTCCCCATTGCTTGCAGCTTCATAAATTCCATGTAGTTATCGATCTGAGTAATTAAACAAGAAGAGTGGCAAGCCAGGTCTGACCTTCTTTACGTATGCGAAGTGTGCAGATGGTAAACCTGTTACAAAAGACTTTATCACAATCCGCAAAAGGAATTTCTAAAAGCATATAAGTAACTAGTGCATTTTCAACAACAAAATAAACCTCGAGACTGAGAGATTGGGTAGATGAACAAACCAAATATCTTGCTGAAGAGAGATACCCTCATGGTGTACCATATATAGCCAAGTATGACCCCTCCAAAATCATTAGCCCTCAAATTCCTTGCGGTTATACTGCAGTTAACACTTGGATTCCCCTGAACTCTTTCTGTTAAATGGATAGTTTCTGTCCTCCACCCTCCCATTCTTTCTTAACAGACATTACACAAAAAAGACAAAGTAAGTAATCATAAGCAAACCAAAATGGCTTTACAACTCTTATGATATTGTTCTAAAAAGAATTATTTAGAACAGCTATCCTCAAATACAATTAGTATGATTATGGGAAAGTGAAAAGACATAAGGTATGGAAAACCACTCAGATATGCAGTAGCACTATCTAGCGTATGGTGTTCCCATTATTGACAAGTTTTGTAATGTTTCACACTGAAAAATATGATAAACACACTTCAACCTTGAACAGTCAAATCCAAGACCAGATAACAAACATCGAACAGCTTTCAAGTTGCAGGAATGAAAAGTGACTGTAAAGTTTTGCATGAACACTCAATATATAACGCCAGTTTAAATTCCATTGAATTGATAAGAAACCAAACAGAGATACTTTGGGTGTTACAACAAAACTTGAAGACAGAAACAAGTGATAAACCTTGAATAGCTTTTAAGTTGCAGGAAAAAAAATTAGACATGAATGTAAAGAAGAAAATTACTGGGTGAACATCAAAGAGTTATGAATTCACCTGGTGATCTTCAATAGTCCAAAAATTCAGAAGATCCTTTCGGTCCCTGTCGATAAACCCGATGGGTTTATGTGCAAGGTGCTTTTCATCTGTACCTTGAGGTGTTTAGCGATGTATTTCCATTTAGCTTTCTTGTTCCTAAATATTCCACAGGCGATACACAGGGACGCTAGCTTTTCCATAACGTTCATCTAGTACGGACATATTCTGAAATAAGATAAAACAATGAACTTGTCAGTGCACAAGTCACAAAGCAAACAAAAGTAATTTAAAGAACTGGTTATTCCATCTACTGATGCATGTTCCGAAGGAGGATCACAGATAGTAGAGCATATTACATTTGAAGCTAGTAATTTTGAAAACTTGGCAGCTATATCTCTTTCACTAAATTGCAAAAGATAGAAACCTAGAAGCTCCTAAAAGTTCAGTCTATTAATCATCAAATGTACCGATCATGTTTGGGTAAGACTACAGCAACCATTTTGCAGGTTGGCTCTGTGTTTCTAATCAACAAAAAGAAGAAGGAAAAAACACATAATAAAATTTCAGATCGACAATTTTGTGAAACTTGGGTCAGGGGATTAATTGTTTGAATTTTTCTTTGTCATCACAAAAAAATTGGAACGAATATTTTAACGGAGAACTAGAACTAGCACTGCACTAAGTAATTTCTCAAAAACATGCCAAAATGCTTATGCAATGCAAAAATGGTTAAGCAACTAAGTAGTGAGCTAAAATGGCAGTTGAAATTACACCCATACCTTTAACCATTGCATTTGCAGCCGAGATATGCGCCAGAGTATGATTTCACTAAAAGGGACAATTGAACTGAAACACAGTAATAAACTTATTAACAATAAACCCAAACAGAGAATCCCAAACAAAGACAATAAATTGTGAATCGTAACAAAACACCACAAGGACCAGTTCAAAAAGATGCATACCACATGAATTCATGGCTGCTGAAACTTCATTTCTTCAACTTTATCGCTTTCATCACTGCACCCAAATTCCACCTAGCTGCTCTTTGTGTTGTCAAAAACAAAGACCGGGCATGCTTTTCTCATGTTCGTATGGTTCTCATGAGGTATTCGTGGGCTAGATCAGGGAAAGACCATCTATTTTACACCGCATGAGTCTCCCACTGATCGACAGCACAACACCTAAAGAAGATTGCCGGTGTCTAACTCTTCTAACTGCAGCCTATTCTAGCGAAATTGTGAACTTTTCCGATTCCGCTCATACTCATTATCAATTGTTGAAATAAACCATTTTGTTTTTCTTCTTCCTTTTCTTTTTGGTCTTCTGAGTCTTTTTCAGCAACAACCCAGACGAATTTGATCTATTGTGAACTTTTCTTCCAACACCTTGTTCCATTATCTTGCATCTGGTTTTGGATCAACCGATAACTAACTGTTAGATCTATCTACTCATTTTTCATACTCTCTGCGTCTGTTTGAAGTCATCAAACTCTCTCTCAATCTTTTCTAATTTATAGCTAGGGTTATGGCATTAGCCATTAGGGCTAACTGTGGTTTTATATTCACAATGTATCCAGTGGATAAGGGGAGTATAAAGTCATTAACAAACTGTTTAGTGAGAATTGGTTGAACTCAAAATTGAATCAAGAAATGATTTACTCTGAGAAACCACAAACTGTGAATTTGAACCTACAAGTACAAACGAAAATAAGTTGGCTAAAATTCACTTTCTGATACCACAAGCTCAATTTATAAGAAAAATTTGAACCTTGCTTTTCCTTCTAAACATGACAAACTGGATTCAAAGTGCCAGTTGAATGGACTTAATTTAATGGGCTGAATATCTTCCATCTAATACTGCTGTGTTATTTACTGCACAACCCCGGCAAAATCCTCCTGCTTGGAGTTCACTTTGGTGCAGATGTAGTACAACGAATTATATAGCAGACCCATGGTATAAGTTTTCTTTTTCCTATAGTAAAGAATCCTGCAAACTTTACATTTTCAATTTTAAAATGTATATACAAACTCACGGAGGGATCACTTTAGTTGACTACAGAAGTTTTAAGTTCATGTGGGTAACCTTAAACTCAAATACGGCAACAATAAATGATAGCAAGAAAAAGAGTACAAAAGAGAAAATTCATATTTGCAAAAGAGTAGTTCAAGATTCTAGATTCTGGACATCGTTTATTTTATCGCAGTAAACACCCGAATCGCCTTCATCCTGCAAGATGACAAAAATTGAACTTCAATGAGAGCACATGCAAGATTTTGATTTAAACTCTAAGATAAAGATATCAAAAGAAGAATTTGAATTTAAGTAAATGTTATCAAGAATTGCTTACATAATAATCGTCCACGTAACGATGTAATCACAGCAATCACGCTGCAAAGCAAAAGCAAAGCATTTTTCAAGAGTTAGAAAGGAAAGCCAATGACCACCGTTAATGAAGAAGCAAATATATCAATAATTTACAAATCCATTAACATGAAGTAAAAGAGTAAGCTACATTTTCCAAGATATTTTGAGAAAATGTCGACGATTAGGGAGAAAGTGCCAACAAATGATCTTGTATGCATCTCGAACTCATGAGCTTTGAACTTTATTAGTAAACATAATAAACCATGGTGTAGCACTATCCAGTGTCTACTAGCATATGGTGTTCCTATTCTTGACAAGTTTCGTAATGTTTTATACAGACAAATATGATAAACATAGAACAGCTTTCAAGTTGTTCCAACCATAAACAATCAAATCCAAGACCAGATAATAAACATAGAACTGACTTTCAAGTCATAGGAATTAAAAGTGAATGTAAAGACCAACATATGTACCATTTCAACTTTGCATCAAGGGAAGTTACCCATTGTGTGCTTGGCTTTCTGGTGGCTTCTACTTTTGATATTGCGATCCGAAAGTACCTAACAAATACACAAGTCGGAATTAATTAGAAGAAAATTACCGGGTGAGCATGACAGAGTTATAATTTTTTGTACCTACTGCTCTTCAGTCCATAATTTCACAAGATCCATTCCTCCCTCTCACCGTCGGTTAACATGTTGGGTTTATCTCACAGCCGTTTTCCATTTGCATCGCGAGGGGTATAGTGACGTTTTCCACAAGCAATAGACAGGTGGTAGGTTTTATTTGGCAAGAAGTATACGTAGAATCAATTACTTGACCGAATAGGCACAGTGAGTAGAGTACTTCAAAGGTTAAACCCAAAGAATTAAAGGTTTGCCTTTCGTTCGAAGTCCGAGTGTATAATAGGTTGAGGAACGAGTTAAGTTAACAATTGATAACAAGAGCCCCCTTTGCTTAAGAGAAGAGCGCTCAAAAGAGATAAACGAGCCTAGGTGTGTGAACAAGGGAGTTTGTATCAGACTCTTATAACGTTTGTCTAGTACGGACACATCCTGAAATAGATAAAACAGTGTAACTCACACCAAGTAAGCAAACGTAATTTATCGAAATGGTTATTTAATGATAACTTACCCAAAAATTTCTCACATCACTTTCCAATGATCGAAATAAAAATAAATTGCAGGAGCCGTTTGAGTAAGTTAACCTCCGGAGTTCGACCCACAAATACATCTCATCCACCCAAACTTGCTCTTGGCATCAGAAAAAATAGTGTTTCCTCTACAAGATTACAACACCATCGTATAAGAGCTTATTGACCACTAGAACAAAGACACTTGGAGTTTAACATTTTGATGTAAATGTATATGTGGTATCCTGAGATAAAAACGATCATCTAATAGGGTAATGAGATTTATTATTTTTACATTTTAGGAGTTTCCAATTTATGCGGAATTTATGGAGCCCGTAATATATAAATAAATATTTAACGAAGAACTAAGACTAGCACTGCACTAACTAGTTTCTCAAAGACGAACCAAAATGCTTATACAATGCCTAGTAATTCAAGAATTGAGTAACTAATTACTCAAAAAATCTTGCACAAATTATGATTATTGAGAAATAAAATTCTTTCTTTTCCATGTTGATCCAATACTCTCTTTTATTTTGACAACAGATAATGGAATCAGTAATATTCCATACATGTGAAAGCCATTTGCGAAATAAGGATAGAATTATAGCTTAAATCAAATAGTAGTGTCCAATATACTTGCTCATCTACTAGCAACTTGACAAGTAGCAAAATTATTACAATTTCTACACTTGTTACAGGACTTGACATTGTTTTTTGTGATTCGGGGTGAGAAAACACATAGATGAATATAATTATTGAACTAACAGAATAACTCTATATGATATAATTACTTAACAAATATAATCGGACATAAAAGATTACACACTTTATTAAAACCCAACCTAGAAATCAGCTCAATTGAGATTTTACCTCTCTCGCCAAGTTCCGACGAACAGCAGGATATTGAGGTTAAGCGATAATGCTAATTTTTCAACCGGTCATACCAATTACATGGATCATGCATACACCATTTTGTATCTTCTTCCTCCTTTTTTTCTTTTGGTCTTCCGAGTCTTTTTCACCAACAACCCAAACAAATTTGATCCACTGTAAATTTTTCTTCCAACACCTTCTTCCTAGTTGCACTATGTGCTGAGTATATATGAGTGTGTATGAGTGTGTGCTGTCACATGTGTTGATTGAGTGTGTGATCTGTATTTCCTATTGGCTGTAGGTGAGCTGTTTACAGCCTGTCTCTTCTTGACAGTTGTCACTCTTGTAATGGTTGTTCAATTCTCTGTCTTATAAATACAGAGAATGTCCAATCTTGAATTGTAATAACATTTTCAGTTCTTATTCAATCTCTAGTGAAACCATGGTATCAGATGTATCAAGCTTCCGCAAACCGCCATTAATGGTTGTTCAACTTTCAGATCTCATTTTGTCATTTGTTTGATTACACATTCTTTTCAATTCACTGTATTCAATTCTGAAATCTTTTACTTCAATTCTTTCAATGGCTGTCTACGAATCAAGAATTTCTCAAGTACCATTAAACCAAATTTCTCAAATTCTTTCCTACAAACTTAAGGATGACAACTTTCTTACCTGGAAATATCTTCTCCTTCCTCTTCTCAGAAGATACAAGGTTGATGGATTTCTGGATGGTTCTTTACCTTGTCCTACTTATTTGGTTGACAATGCTGTCAATCCAGGTTACACTGCCTGGCATGATGATGATACCACCTTAATACTATGGATTCAAATGTCGATTTCTGAAGCTGTGATTCCATATGTGGTAGGAGCTGATTCTTCAAAGAATCTATGGGAAACAATTGAAACCAGGTTTGCACGCAGTTCTTCTACACATTCAATTCAACTACGTCTCAAACTGCAATCAACCAAAATTGGATCATGTACTATTTCTTCTTTTTTGAGTGAAATCAAGAAAGTTCTGAGATGAACTATTCTTCTTTGGTTCAAGAATTAATGATGATGAATTAGTAGTTACAATTCTAAATGGACTAGGACAAGATTATAGTTCCTTTTGTACTTCCATTAGAATTCGTAATCCTCCGGTGACATCTAAGGAATTACACAATCTTCTTCTTAGTGAAGAGATAGTTGTTAATGCTAAGCATAAGCATTTGCTTACTGAGGCCAACTCAAAAGCCTTTGTTGTTCATTCAAGGCCAAATTTTGCTATGTTTAGGGGAAGTGGCAGAGGTTACACTCAAGCACCAAGATCCAATGTTCCTTTCTTGGGATATTCAAGACCACCACTGCCTTACTATCCAAGAGGTTTCTCTCAATATCAAATGTTTCCAACTCCACCACCTCCACCACCACCAGTGAGGCCTCCTTATGTTACTTCATCAGCTCCACCACCACTGTCGACAAGATCTCAAATCTGCAATAGAACTGGTCATCTTGCTTTGGAGTGTAGACACAAAGTTGAATTTTGCTTATCAAAACACTTACACTCCTCACAATCTCAGTGCAATGCTTACCACTGCCAACATCATGGGAGAAAATCCTTGGTATGCTGATTCTGGAGCAAATATTCATATCACCAATGATGAATCTGAATTGACTCAACCCTTACCTTCTGAGGAAATAGATGAAATTCAAGATGCTAATGGGGAAGGTATGCAAGTCACTCATGTTGGTAATGTTTCTAAAACTACTTCCACATATTCTTTTGACCTAAACAATGTTCTTCTAGTCCCAAAGGCATCACAGAATCTATTATCTGTTCACAAATTTACAAGTGACAACAATTGTTCAATTACATTTGATTCTGTTGGTTTTGCTGTTAAGGATTATTCAACTGGGAAGATCATTTTACAAGGGCCACATAAAGGAGGATCGTATCCAATAACTTTTCTCAAGAATAGTTATCACAAAGCTTACTTCAGCAACATTGCTTCACCAACTACTTGGCATAACAGGTTGGCTCATCCTTCTTTTCAGGTGCTTCAAAAAGTCTGCAGAGATATGGATTTATCCAGTGTAGTTAAGACACCTCTTTTCTGTAATGAATGTCATCTAGGGAAAAGTCACAAGTTACCTTTTACTTTGTCTACCCATAGAGCTCAGTCTCCACTAGCTTTACTTCATATGGACTTATGGGGTCCTAGTCCTGTAACATCAACTAGTGGTTTCAAATATTATGTTAACATTGTAGATGACTATTCAAGATTCTGCTGGATTTATCCATTGTATGAAAAATCTCAATTCAAAGAAATCTTTCTTTATTTCAAAGCAATGGTTGAAAAATTACTGCATACTTCTATTACAAGAATTAGAACTGATGGAGGAGGTGAGTTTTTACACAATGAACTCCAAGGTTTCTTAACTTTACAAGGTATTATACATGAAATTTCATGTCCTCACACTCCTGAACAAAATGGATTAGCAGAGTCCAAACAAAGACATCTGGTTGACACAGGCAGGACTTTCTTAATTCAATCAGGCTTGTCAGATAAATTTTGGGTTGATTCATTCCACAAAGCCAATTATGTTATCAACAGATTACCTGTTAGAAGTTTGGGTTTCATTTCTCCTTTTGAGAAGCTTTTTGCTCAAAATCCTGATTACTCTTTTCTCAGATCATTTGGTTCTTCATGTTTTCCATGGCTTAGACCCTATACTGCACACAAACTACAACCTAGAAGTGTACACTATGTTTTTATTGGTTACAGTTCTACACACAAAGGATACAGATGTTTGGACATTCAAACAGGGAAAGTATATATTTCAAGACATGTGGTGTTCAATGAAGATTTCTTTCCATTAAAACCAAAAGCAACTTTACAACCTGGTATTGCAGCTGAATCATCCTCTTCTACTCCAAATTGAACAGTCCACGCCATCGCTACAACTATCAATCAATCATCCTCCATTTCAGTTCAGTCAGATTCTGATCAGTCAGCTGCTATACCTGCAAACATGCCTATTGCTCCAACTATCACTCAGTCAGACAATGATCAGTCAGCTCCTACACCAACTGTGGCACCTACACCCACTAATAATTCTCATTCTATGCTGACCAGAGGAAAAAGAGGTATTTTTAAACCTAAAGTCTACAACACAAAATATGTTTTATCTGCTAGTCTTACTTCAACTATTCCTCCTCCCACTCCTACCTGCTATTCTAAGGCTATTAAGATACCACAGTGGAAATGTTCTATGGAAGATGAGCATACTTCTCATATCAATGCAGGCACTTGGACTCTAGTAGATCATGATCCCTCTTACAATGTTATAGGTTGCAAGTGGGTATTTAGAATCAAATATCATGCTGATGGCTCTTTAGATAAGTTTAAGTCTAGACTAGTATCCAAAGGATTTCATCAACAAGAAGGGGTTGACTACACTGAAACTTTCAGCCCTGTAGCCAAACCAACTACTATTAGACTCATTCTTTCTCTAGCTGTTCATTTTAACTGGGATATGAAGCAATTGGATGTCAGCAATGCATTTTTGCATGGAGATTTAGCTGAAGATGTTTATATGCAGCAGCCACCAGGGTTTATTGATCCACTCAAGCCTCATCATGTTTGCAAACTTAACAAATCAATATATGGGCTAAAGCAAGCTCCCAGGGCTTGGTATGATAAATTGTTACAAGTTCTTCTTTCACATGAGTTTAAACCATCTCTAGCTGATCCATCCTTATTTGTTCAAAAATTTGGATCTAGAATTACAGTGCTTTTGATTTATGTGGATGACATCATCATAACAGGGAATTCCAATGCTTATATTTCTCAGTTTATAACTCAACTTCAGTCATATTTTCCTATCAAAGACTTGGGCTCTCTTCACTACTTCCTTGGTCTTCAAGTAAAAAGAAACTCAGATCATCTTTTTCTCAGCCAGACAAAATATGCATTGGATATGCTAGAAAAGTTTCACATGACTGGTGCTAAACCTTGCAACACACCAGTCTCTCTCTCTACTTATCTCACTGCTGCTGATGGTATACCTTTAACTGATCCAACTGAATACAGATCTTTGGTGGGTGCTTTACAATATCTAACTTGGACAAGACCAGAAATTGGTTTTGCTGTTAATCAGGTTTGTCTTTATATGCAAGCTCCAACTGATCAACATCTAATTGCTGCTAAGAGGATTCTCAGGTACATCAAAGCAACTTTAGACTATGGTGTGTTATTTTCCAAAGGGATTCTCACTCTTCATGGCTTGGTGATGCTTGATCTGGCTGGTTCTATTGATACTAGAAGATCAACAGGGGGTTTCTGCATTTTCTTTGGTCCAAATCCTATTTCATGGTCTAGTAAAATACAAGGCACTGTTTCTAGAAGTTCAACTGAGGCAGAATACAGATCTTTGGCTAATACCACTGCTGAAATTGTTTGGGTATGTCAGCTGCTTAGGGATCTTCACCTATTGCTTCCTGCTCCTCCCATCATTTCTTGTGACAATCAAAGTGTTGTCTCTTTATCCTCAAATCCTGTGTTTCACAGTAAGATAAAACACTTGGATATTGACTATCACTTTGTCAGGGAACTTGTTCAAAACAAAAATGTTCAGGTCACTTATATTTCTACTTGGGATCAGATTGCAGATATTCTCACAAAGGTTTTAGCAGGCCCAAGATTTTCTAATATGAGAGACAAGCTGAAAGTTATCTCTAGCAGCAACCTTCAGCTTGAGGGGGGCTAGTTGCACTATGTGTTGAGTATATATGAGTGTGTATGAGTGTGTGCTGTCACATGTGTTGATTGAGTGTGTGATCTGTATTTCCTATTGGCTGTAGGTGAGTTGTTTACAGCATGTCTCTTCTTGACAGTTGTCACTCTTGTAATGGTTGTTCAATTCTCTGTCTTATAAATACAGAGAATGTCCAATCTTGAATTGTAATAACATTTTCAGTTCTTATTCAATCTCTAGTGAAACCACTTCCATTTCCTATATGTTTGTTTTATTATTTGGATTTGGATCAACCGATAAATAACTGCTTAGATCTATCTACTCATTTTTCAGACTCTCTGTCTGTGTTTGAACCCTGAATCATACTCTCCTCTCTCTCTCAAGATTTTCCATTTTATAGCTAGGGTTAAGACACAATGTGGCTTTATATTCACTATCTATCCAGTGGATAAGGGCAGAACATATTCATGACGCACTAGTTTGATGAGGTGGATACAATGCAGTTTTGAGAATCCTATTTTTGGGCTGAAAAAGTCTTGGTCTTTTGGGCTATTTTGGGTCAGCAAATAGTAATTGGGTTACCCCATCCAATATTTTATATAATGACTAAAGTGTCCTCATATGATTTTAGATAATAAATTTTATTAACATTATTAATCATGATTAGCAGATGAATTAAGAGTAATTCGTATCTTTAAGTTAGGTGTAGATGAAATGAAAACAAAAAAAAATATCAGAGGGAAGAGGGGAAGAAGAAGAAGGAGAGGAAAAAGAAGGAGGAGAGGAAAAACAATTGGGGATTTTTTTTGGAAAATGAGTGATTCAAGAAAGACTTTTGATGTAGGTGAGGCTTCATCTTCAAAATATGATAACATATTAATACCCATCAACAACGATCAGTTATTTGCTGATTTTTCAGAAAATCAATAAAAAAATTCCTCAAACTCAACCTAACCCTTATGAACCTTACGATGATTTCGAAGGACCAACCCAAGAAGCAGAAGAAATCGAAGAGATCAATGCTCAATATTACCAAGTATACCTCTATTCTAACTCCAATTTCAGTTTTTAAGGTCAGAGAGGCAAGAAGTTTCGTTTTTTTTCGTTCCGAAAACCCTATGTTTCAAGCCGACAGGACTAATCAAGGCTGGGAAACCAAGAACTCCTGGCCGTTATCCTTTGTTACGGCTCATAATTAATGAACTCCCAGCCGTTAGAAATGCTCCAGCCATAACACATCTCCTATTTGCATATGATATACTTATCTTCACAAAAGCTGATATGCACAATGTAACAGGTATTAGAAATACTCTTGAGTATTTTGGCAACATCTCAGGTCAGTCTTTGAATTTCATTAAATCCAGTGTTTACTTTAGCAATAACATTATCCCACAAACTAGAGTTGATCTTGCTAGAGCCCTTGAAATGATAGAAATGACTGACACTGATAAATACCTAGGTGCTACTCTTTTGATAGGAATAGATAAAAGTAAAGCTTTTAAACCTCTTATTCAGAGTTTCAGTGCTAGGCTCATACCCTGGAAAGGAAAACATATGAATTATGCTGCTATATCTACTATGGTTAAGCATGTTTTGAATGCTCTTCCTACTCATCAAATGAGTGTCTTCAAAATCCCTAGTATCATTGTTAAGAATTTAGATACCATTCAGAGACAATTCTTGTGGGGTAAGGATGGAAGTAATAAAGGTTTTTATTTTATAGGTTGGGATAAACTTCAAATTCCAAAAGCTCTAGGAGGACTAGGCTTTATAAATCTTGAACACCTTAATACAACTATGTTAACTAAGGTGGAATGGAATGCCTGTAATGATAATGAGTCTCTTTGTTATCAAGTTCTTAAGGCTAAATACTCTATAAATGGTAGTTTTCTTCATCTTGATAAACTTAAAGATGAAAGTTCTTGGCTTTGGAGGAGCATTTACTCTGGTCTAGAAGTTGTGCAACAACATACTATATGGTTAGTAAGATGTGGTACTAAGGTGAATATTTGGCTAGATTGCTGGGTTATTGGC
This sequence comes from Papaver bracteatum, assembly GCA_023529315.1. NCBI lineage: Eukaryota > Viridiplantae > Streptophyta > Magnoliopsida > Ranunculales > Papaveraceae > Papaver > Papaver bracteatum. The sequence continues at coordinate 34,755 of JAJJWX010004598.1, forward strand.
CTCAATAATCCTCCTGTCCCAGTTGTTGGATATTCTAGTTTTGAAAACTTTAACTTTGTCTGTGATATATTCATTGAAGGAACTAGGAAATGGAATGTTGATGTTGTTACTGAATTATTTTCCCATGATTGTGATGTTTTAATTCTGAATATGAGTATCCCTAGTACAGGTGCAGACACCATGATATGGGCCCCTGATAGGAAAGGTAAGTTTACTATTAAAAGTGCATATCATACTATCTGTGCAAATGATGTCAATACCATTATTGCAGGTAGTACTATTCCCACCAGTGTTTGGAAACACTTGTGGAAATTCAAAGTTCCACATAGAGTTCAATTATTTCTCTGGAAATGCTACAAGAACATAGTACCTCTTAGAACCAAGATAGAAAGATATAAACAAGGCATAGATACTCAGTGTCCTTTCTGCAAAAAGAATGGGGAAAATATGAATCATATTTTCATGGACTGTAGCTATAGTAGGGCTATCTGGTTTGCTCTGAATGTCAATATTGATGCTATTAAAAATCAGTACATTAATTTTGAGAAATGGGCTATATGCTGGTTTCATTCTGATGTGAATAATGTTCCTGCTTTATGTTTCAGCAATGCCAACTTGGTTTGCAGATACATGTGTATTGTCTTGTATATTTGGAAGGAAAGATGTTTGGTAGTCTTTCAAGATAAGAAACCTAATCTGCAGATGAATGTAACTAGGATAAACTACTAGTATAATCAATGGACAAACATTAACATTCATTATCAATTTTCCCCTGTAAATGTTTTGCAGGTAAAGACTTGGAGGCCTCCATACAAGGATTTTGTCAAAGTTAATATAGATGGCTCTTATATTCCATTAACTAAAACAGGGAGTGTGTGATTAATTCTTTGAAATTCTGCAGGTACCTGCCTAGGAGCAAAAGGTGTTTTCTGTGATGAGGAAGTGGATGAGGAGTATGGGGCTGAGTATTTTGAATGCAAAGCGTTGGAGGCAGCTGTGGACTGGATTGAGGAGCTTGGAATCACAAAAGTAATCTTTGAATAGGACTGTGATAATGTTGTTAACTCCATAAATGGAAGTGACCTACAGGTTCATTGGTACAATCAAAACTTAGTTGAAGTTATTAGAAGTAAAATTAGGAGTAGAAATTTTTATTTCTACATATCTATCAATAGGCTTGGTAATAATGTTGCCCATGATTTAGCCCAAAAGGCTAGACTACAAAGGGAAAATTTTCTGTTTTTAAGCAATTTTCCAGATGATATTACTTCACTGGTCAAAAACGATTATTGTATTTCTTAATTATGCTAATAAATTTTCCTTTAGTACCAAAAAAAAAAAAATCTAACTGATGGTTGGAAATCCTAGCCGTAATTAATATCATATTATACTTAAAAAAGAATCGAATACATTAAGAATCAAAACACTAGTATCCATTCATTCAAAGTTAAGTCTGCATAATGAAAAGTAAGTCTGAAAAGTAAATCACCCAAATCCATAACCTAAAACATGCCAAAATTCTGAATAAACATAAGCTGGAATAACTTAAACAAGTACATAACCTACAATCATCCACTACGACCAACAATCGAAGAAACTTCCTCAGAAGATGATGAAGAACTGTCAGGATTTTGGGAAAGACTGATCCAATCATCCTCGTCGTTAGTAAAGAGATCATCCTTCACCGGATTACGTAACTCCTGAAGCCTCCTAATCAGTGTTCTTTGTTCGTCGCAATCCAAATATAGAACCTCCTCAATGTTACAGATCAGTCCCCTGGAAATCCACTTAGCTCTCTTGACCTATTTTCACATCATTCAATTAATAGTGGTACATAATTTGAGCAACGTATACAATTTTTTTTAAAATGGATCATATACTTAGCCTACGTACCATCATCGTAGCAATATCACACATTGGTAGTTCCTGGGGTTCTTTCTCCTTTTCAGAGTTCCTCCTAAAAATTATGAAAAACATATCAGAATATACGACCAATTCACAAGGAGTGATATAATTATGGTTTAGAAATAACATATAACCCATCCGTAAAAAGATTTTCGGCTTACAAATATGCGAAAGACCTAACCGTAAATACAATATCGTCTTAGAAATATGCGGACCACCTTGCCGTAAACACAATATCGGCTAGAAAATAAAAAACACGGTTAGAAAATTTTATTTACGGTTAAGAAACTCCCGGTAAAACAATTATCATTCAATTTTACTCGCAAACACATGACAACTTACTTACTGGGAAAGACCCATCCGTAAATGTATTTCACGGTTGGGTTATCAAATTTTTCAACCGCATTACACTTTAACGGCTGGGAGTTCATGACGTCCCAACCGTTATATACAATTACGGCCAGGACGATATGATTTCCCAGCCGTAAATGCTTCAGAAAACCTATTCTGGAAACCCTAAAACCATCAATAGAACCTAGCTTTTCAATCTAATGGTAAAATAACTGGTGGGTTTTTCGATTCTTACCTAGTAGGATTAGTAGGTGTTTGAACATATTGGTTCACCACATCTCCATTAAAAGGAACATCAATAACTTGCCATGTTTCAGAATCAGGGTTCAATCGGCCGGATCTTGTCACTCTTGATCTTGCTGCCATCTTGAGCTTCTTCAGAAATCAGTGGAGAAGAAATGGAGATATTGTTAGGTTTTGGAAAGTGTTTTTGAGAGGTTTTGGAGAGTGTTTTTGAGAAGAAGAGAAGAGAAAATGAAAATGAAATAGTTTTGATTTTTGGGGCTTGAATTAGGAATACGTTTTAATTATATATGATTTGTTTTTAAATTTAATTTATTAGGAAAGGGTAAATCTGACTTTTTAATCACTTGAGATCTTTCCCTGTCAATTTCTTGGCTACCCAAAGCATTTTAGCCCCCAAAAAGTCAAACCCCATTAGCGGATTCGTTTTGAAAACTACACCTGTTCTCAAAAACTGCGAATCTGAAGTTAAATGGAAATCTCATTTAGTTAAACTTCACATTTTATACCCAAGCTCAGAGTAAACAAAAATTTGGACCATTTTTTTGAACCATCTTTTGGGCACCACCCAAAAACAGTGGGGGACTACCCATCAGTTTTTGGTGTGGATATTAGAAGTAATATTTGGTCACCCCTTATAATAATTATTTTTTATACCCATTCTACCCTTAACCAAAAACTTAGTTAATGATTAGTGATTAGTTAAAAATTGATTAGTGATTAGTTAAAAATTGATTAGTGATTAGTTAAAAACTGATTAGTGATTAGTGTTTTATAAGTTGGATTTTTTGTTTTAAACATTTGTTTTGGAAGGATAAGAAGAAGGAAATAGGAAGAAGAATATGGGTGAACCCAAAAAAACTTTTTTTGATTTTAGTAATTATGAATTGAGTGATTCATGTGATGAAACCTCGAATCGTAATCAACCCCCTTCACCTCCTTGTGTATATGTCAATACTTCAAATGATCCAAATATGAGTTATTTGTTAGAAGGAGAAAACTTTTTGCCCCAAAGTGAATCCAACCCATCAAATGATGGATTTTATCAGCCACAACCTGAAGATGAAGATATGGGTACTCAGGTATGTCTCATTTTTAGTTAATGTAGGTTGAATTGTGGGAAAAATTGGACAAACTCAAAATTTCAGGGTAAAAATTCGGCTAGGTAATCCTAGTTCGGTTACCAGATTTAAAACATAGGTAACCGAACATTTTCGAAGATGTAGTTCGGTTATTAGATCTTGTAGAAGCGAGTAAACCGAACTACACGTTAATGGTAGTTTTTGATAGTTCGGTTAGGAAATTCCAGAAGACATAACCGAACCGTTTTTATAGACTTTACTGATTCATAGTTCGGTTTAAGTAGATTTTTATAAATTGGTAACCGAACTTTAAATTCGGCAACATCGCAAAATAAATGTATACCACATTGCTAACCGAACCATTATGTTCGGTTTGGTATTATTTTTCATTCTCATTACCGAACCTTTGCGGATAAAATGTAAACATAGAGTTAGGTAAGCTCGCAATGGTTTTACTAAAACATACATAACCGAACTTTATGTTCGGTAGGGTCGATGAAATTTTTGACATTTCCGAACTTGTACGTGTTTTTTGTTTATGGTATTGACGTTGTGCTATTACTTGTAGGTTCCATGTGATCCAATTGAACCAATGGAAAACCAACCTCCCCCGATTGGTATGTTGTACGATGACACATCCCATCACTACATGAATGACTTGGTATTCGATAATACGAAAGATGCAAAGACTTGGGCTAGACAACATGCACAAAAAGACATGTGCGTATTAGTATTAAATGGGAGAGAAAAGAATAGTCGCTTTGAAATGGTTTGTGAGAGAAGCGGTGATCCCGATAGAAGCCACAAGAGGAAGGGTTATGTTTATGAAGGAAAGACAAATAGGAAAAACAAAACTTTCGCAAAGAAGATTAAATGCCCATTCAAGCTTTCCTTTAATTACAACAAAAAATTGAAGGGATGGGTTCTCTACCGGGTTATGGAAGGTCGTCATAACCACCCTCGTCCAGGAGCATCTTGAAGGACATTTCATGGCGGCCAAGCTAACTCCTCAAGAGATGGAGAAGGTAGCTAATATGAGGAAAATGGGTCTTACACCGGTTCAAATGCTCCAAATGCTAAAGGAGGATAACAAGGATAATCACTCATCTGTGTCCACCATTAACAATGCAATTGAGACAATTAGAAAGAAGGAATGGAGAGATAGACAAGTGATGCAACAATTGTTTTTTTTGGCCAAAGAGAAAGACTACGCGGTTCAAAAGGATGTGGATTCGGAAGGAGAGATAACACAACTATTTATTGCGCATCCAACAAGTGTTAAATTGTCTCAATGCTTTCATGAAGTTCTAATAATGGATTGCACTTACAAGACAAACAAGTACGAGATGCCATTGTTGCATATTGTTGGTCGTACATCGACGAAGTCACCGTTTACCGTGGCATTTTGTTTCTTAAGGGACGAGCAAGAACCTAGTTATATTTGGGAACTACAACAAGTTAAGGCAATCTTCCGAGGTGATGATATTCCCGGGGTTATAGTGACCGACAATGAAGTTGCATTGATGAATGCAATAGCGGAAGTGTTCCCACTAGCACATAATATGCTTTGTACGTTCCATATATGGTGTAATTTGTTGCATAGGTGCAAGCCAACAATTTGTCCACCCAAGAAAAAAGGATATGAAGAGATTAAGATGCTACCGGAACATGAACGAGCGGATGCAAAAGAGGAAGTTGATAAACAATACGATCTAAATTTTGCTAAATGGGTTGCATTCAACGGTGAATGGGAATCATTATGTTGGTCCCTTACCGAGGAAGAGTATTATCAAAATCTTGCGGAGTTTATCGCCCATTGGGATACTCCCGATTACCCCGATGTTGTATCGTATGTTCTTCGCCAATGGTTGGAACCACACAAAGAGAGGTTTGTGTATTCCTTTACCAACCAATATAAACACTTGGGAAATCAAGCGACAAGTTTAGTAGAGTCGGATCACCACCGGTTGAAGAAAAATCTCTTTGGATGTGTTGATAATTTCATAACCGTGTGGAATGCTATGGAGAATTACTTCAAGCGCGACATTGATAGAATTAAAGGGAGGTTCCAAAAAAGCCGTATATTCAAAATGAAAGGAAAATATGCCGACCATCCATTGTTCAAGGGAATCCATTACAATGTATCTCGGCAATGTATGAAGTTGTTGATTATAGAAGTCGAGTTGATGGATAAGTGGGAAACCACGTCGGATGAGGTGTGTGTATGTAACATGAAGAAGTCTATGGGACTCCCTTGTCGCCATATGATATTCAACTATGAGCATGGCATAATTCCTTTAAGCGAAATTGATCCATTTTGGAAGCATCTAAGTTTCATCCCTCCTCCAAAGGGAGAAGAATCCGAAGAAGAGTTTGGTGATAACGAAATGGGTAGAACCGTACTAGAGATGTATCGTGGCATGAGCAAGCTCCAAAAACAAATCTTCTGGGATGACATGAGGAAAATCATATATCCACAAACGCAAGATAATGTTTATGAACCGGCAAAAGGCAAGCGCAAAGGTAGACCAAGCAAAAAATAAACTAAAAAGAAACTAAGAGAATATGCAAAGGTGTTACATAAGAAGAAAAGTCAGCAAAACGCCACTACTAGAGACCCTTGTGGCCATGAGTATACCGCGGCAATATACTTGGAGAAACCCAAGAAACGGGGTAGGAGTATTGAGGGTAAAGGAGAAACAAGTGAGCGGGTTTTGAAGAAAAAGGGACCGATGTGTCCAACACAACCAAGATAACCATCTTCCGGCGACGTGAAGCTTAAGTCTCCGATGTTCCCCATCCAACCATCTTCCGTAGACGTGAAGCTTGAAGCTCCAAATAAAGACTATTTGAATGAGCTACCTCTACACATTAGAGAATACGTTATATCCACCGACGACGTTCCTCCGGATGGTAATTGTGGGTTTCATGTTGTCAATCAACAAGTTGGTCCTTTCATTGAAGGTGCCAAGCGAAATAATGGGTGTGCAATCACTCATATAAGGCAAAGGTTGTTATCCAAACTAAAGGAGAATCCGGCATTTTACAAGAAAATGTTGTACGATGAGGGTAGTATCAATGAGCAATATGTTAGGTATCAACGTCGTCTTCATGGGGGTCAACCGATTACAAGGGATTATTGGATGAGCATGCCTATATATGGACACTTAATCGCCGAGGCATTCAATTGTGTGGTTCATTGTTTCTCAAAAAGTGGTAGTTTCACCTTCACCCCAAAAATAACCGTATGTGTTGAACAACTGAAACGAAGGAGATGTGTGATGGCATTTATTAACAACAACCACTTTATAGGCCTACGGTTAAAACCCGATTGTCCATTGCCTCTAATATGTACAACCTCTTATTGGCCTGCATTTAATTCGGATACAATGTTGGGTTGGTGTATCATGTATGAGCATAACATGGAGATATGGAATGCTTTGACGAAGTCCGAAGAAATTGTTCATGAAGGTCCTATTTCACTAGAGGATGATTAAATGACACATGTAATGGAACTAATTATGCTTATGAATCTAAAACTTTGTTCTTTGAAGAGTGGTAGTAATTATGGAGTAAATGTTATTATTTTATGTTGTTGGCAGGTGACAGTTCTGTTACATTAATAAATATTTTACGTAGCCGAACACCAATTTCGGTAACCTACGTCAAAATAAGAAGGTTACCGAACCTTAGTTCGGTTAGTAAATGAAATTACAAGATATAGCCGAACTGAGTTCGGTTACAAAATCAAATTACAGTACCTAACCGAACCTTGCGAGACAGAAGTTCACCCCTTACAAAATTTAATATCCAAAATGCGTTATGAAAAAGTCTTTAAGGAGGCGAAAATGATTTTCATATTTGAAATCCTTTGTCTTCCATCTTCGCCATTCGTTCTTTGATGTTAAAAGGATTTCGTTGAATCCTTCACCCCTAAGTCGATACCGCCTTACAATACGAAATAAATCCATAAATTCCACAACTCTCTCTCTAATCTTTTGAAATCGAAAGAACAAAGCTATATGATCACGGTTATAAGGGTTCATTGTGTCGGAACAGAATTTTTCATGAATTATCCCCCAATAACTCTGACTCATAATACCATTCATTCTTCGTTCTTCACCCTCTTTGGATAGTATATTATGTAGTTTCGCAAAGAGAAAGATCTTCAACTAGATTAAATTTATGACTAGTAGGTGACATTTTTAGTGAGATTTAGAAACAAAATGTTAACTATAGACCATATATATATATAACACTTTGTTGTATAACGGTCATAAAATTAGCCGTTACTTGATATTACATTAAAATTTCAAATTTATGTATTATCTTTTGAAAATTTTGAAAATCCAGGGATGATTTCGGTTAGCAGAGAAAACCTTGCGACATAACCGAACTTCAAGTTCGGATGAAACTTAATTTCTTGAGATAACCGAACTTTGTTGGGAAGTCTCAAAGACAAACTGAACATATATGTGATACAAAACACACTTCAAAACAAACCTTAGAGTTGGTTTATGTGATTTTTTCATCAAGAGAATGAGTTGTCCAACATGTGCAATGACAAAATTTTGAAAATCCATGGATGATTTCGGTTAGCAGAGAAAACCTTGCGACATCACCGAACTTCAAGTTCGGATGCAACTTAATTTCTTGAGATAATTGAACTTTGTTGGGAAGGCTCAAAGACAAACTGAACATATATGTGATACAAAACACACTTCAAAACAAACCTTAGAGTTAGTTTATGTGATTTGTTTATCAAGAGAATGAGTTGTCCAACATGTGCAATGACAAAATTTTGAAAATCCAGGGACGAGTTCGGTTAGCAGATAAAACCTTGCGACATCACCGAACTTAAAGTTCGATGACCTGGGATCAGAGACTCTTAACCGAACTTTAGGTTCGGTGACCTCTTATTTTTTCAAGGTAACCGAATTATATGTTCGGTGACCTGAAATTATTAACATGTTACCGAACTTATAAGTTCGGTTAGCTAGTTTTAAATATTAGGTTGCCGAAAACCATAATGTATTCAACATTTCAGCCTTCTAAAATTGAAAACACAAACCAGATTAAATCCTTAAGTAATTGTTTAAAACACAGAAACATACCAAATCCATAACCAACTTGTTTTTTGAAACTGAAATAATACGAAATCACTAATGACCACTCTTACGACCCCTCTTTCTACCTCCTTGTTTTCCACGAGTTTTTGGTGGAACTTCCTCATCACTTGGGGTTTCATCTCCTGCACCGGTTTCCTCCACAACGCGACTCGAACCTTCACCTTGTTGTCGACCCCTCTTGAGGTGCTTAGTCCTACTTGGTGATGTAGTTTTACAAGTGGTAAGTATAGGGATTCAATTCTCGGACTTTTTTAAAGATTCGGTTTTAGACAAAAAGATGATTTTTTTATAAAACTTGTAAAATAATGGAAATGCTAAAAATGATTTTTGTGTTTAAGTAAAAGAGTCTAGGATGTCAAGATTCCATCACTACTACACATACTAAGTGATTATAACTATTCCCTATAACATTCTCCCAAAATTACTCAAGACGATTTAGGACAAATAATACGTCTCGGAAAATAAATATTTTCAAGCAATTATTTTTCTCAAAAAATTAATAATCTTCTTCACTATAAAATGCTAGTCTCTAACATAGAATATATAAATTAATTATCAAGCATTATAGGACACATGAAGAAAATTATTACCGTTACGAATCAAGAATAAGGACCAAGAGAGTTATTATAGAAAATAGTTAAAATATTTTAGCACACATAGTAGGATTTCCTCCCTAATCCTAGATAGAAATTTAGCTACTCATAATTAGAGTACTAACCAAAAAATAAAGAAGAAGGAATGAAAGAAGAATATGTAGAAGGGGTGTGGGATGGAGAGGTGTGTAGAGATTGTGTGAAGATATCCGATTGTCTGTTTTTGGGATCATCAATCGACCCCTATTTATGTAAGAAGTGTTCGATAATTTCCTCTCCTACCTCCCTGTTCTTCCATCTCGACTCTCTTTCTATTTTGCTTTTCTTTCTGCCAGTGGTGTACATGATGGGTTGGTTTATTTCATGTCCGACAACCGTGCATCATTACCCATCACACCCGACTCCATCTAGCTTCATGTTCTCCTTCTTTAGCTTTCTTCCTTTGTCTGCCACTTTCATATTTCTTTTATTTAGCTTTCTTCCCATGCGCATGTGGTGGGTTTGTTTGGAACTTTAATGAATCTTTCTTGTGCATGTGATGGGTATTTGAGTGATACTTTATACTTTACTTTGTTTATTTCACGTGAAGAAAGTTATAACCCATTACCGACTGTCGATCTCCATGACATTCTATGTTCATCACTTCCATCATCTCCCGACAACCCGTGCTCCAACTGCAAACCGAGAACCATGTTCTCATCATTTCTCAGCCATCACCGAGCTCATGCCTTCACGTTCTCACCAACAACCTGTAATCGTTACCATCATTGTTCTTCACTATCATCTCCGGTGAACAATATCACTCCATCTCTGCCAACATCAAGCTCCAAAAACCTCAGCAAGAATGGCATGCATGCAGCAAAACTTGAACAGCATCAGTGCCGTCAATCATCATCGTTCTCTTTTTCTTCACTGCCGAGCACTATTCTGTTGAACTCAGCTTCGAACCATTACCGTAGACAATAATCAACATCTTCTCTGTTTGTTATTCTCCGGCATTCACCATCACTTCCAAACTCGTGTTTATCCCAATCAACGCAAAACCCATTGTCTCCTAACCGTCCTTCTCTTTGTATTGTTCCATTGCTCACGCCATGACAAAGCAATGAGCTTGTATTCTCATCATCTCGAGCATGACGCAACCATCTCATCAACATCCTGTCATTTCCTTCTCGGCCAAGCAACAACAGCCACTACAGAAGCAAACTCCATCGAGCTCCGTCAACGGTATTAACCATGACTGGTCGTGAAAGTGAAGAAGATGATGGCGGCCCCTTATCAGTATTGCAGGTGCCATTAACAATATCCGAATGTTTACAACCCTTTGAGTAACAAACCGGACTCCCTTTAGCACTTCCCTTGAACTGAATACCCCTTAACAGGAAGGTGTCCCTTAACGTACAGTGAGGGTGCCCCTTAACAAGAGATGCACATTCAACTGTCAGTCCTGGAAGACTGACAGTTTAATTCCAAGTTCATTCTTATTTTTCCCATAACTTCTTCATACGAACTCCGAATGACTCTGTTGTTTCGCCGTTGGCTTCCCCTTCTCGTCATATATAGTATGAAAAGTAGAAATCTTGTATTTGAACGAGTTACATTTGGTCTATGGTCCTTCCTCACTCTTAGCTAGCTTCTTTCATTGCACAACTATGCTCGAATTCACTTCTTTTTGGATTATTCACCTAATAACACACAAATAAGAGAAAACACGCGTAACACACAATAATATGCAAGAAAACTATCAAATACTAGCATGGAATTAACACCAAATATATGTGAAATATGCACTTATCACTTGGCTGCACCATTCTTTTAGTTATAAGACCCTCCCACTCCTTGTAGTAGGCAGTTTGTTCCTCAGTCAACATCGGCTCTCCGGTTTTGATTTTAGCCATCCATTTCTTCAACAATTTCGATCCCTTCAAAACCTAATTCCAATTTTAATCATAAGAAAATATATTTTCAAAACCTTTAAACAACCCAAATTATAAGACAAAGACATTTTCTTACCACATTATCCCATAACCTTTTTGCTTCATCTCCACAAATAGGTATATCCTTAGCTCTCTTAGCCTCCCTCTCCTTTGCCTTCTCTTTCGCCGCATCCGCCTTAGCTTGTTGTTCTTTATTTATCACAAAGGGATGACTGATTTCTTCATAATACTCCTTGTAATCTTCGTCACATGCATTTACATCTTCCTCACAAGGTACACAATCACCTCTTGGTAAGTGGTATTCTCCAAGTGCATTCCAATGTGCTACCGCAGGAGTTGGTTCATGTTTTGGAACAAAATATTTCTCACTGTTCTTTGTTCCTTGAACCTGCAAAGTGAAATTTTCATTCTCCACATCGGGATCCATTTGGACGCAACAAATTTGTCTTAGTATTCTCCTCGGATTATATATTGCGTAGCCGTTAGGATGCCAAATAGGTCCATAGTATGGCGTGACGGTAGAAAAACCATTAAGATCGTCTTCATCTACTGATACATCATCGGGTACGGCGTATGGGTGAAATACCACATCGTTCACCGTCAGGTTATCCAATTTCTGCCTCAACAAAGTCAACTCCTCCTCTTTAGACTTCTTTTGTGCGTCCAAAAACACTCATTTTCCTGTTGTAGGTGCGTCATAGGGATAAGGTTTCTTTTCCTTGCCTAATACCAATGAAGGGAAGTGGTCGTAAATCCAAACCTGTGAGAAAATAGGAAAATATTAACCATATTCATGAAAATATAATTGGAAGGACATCAATTTAGTAGATAATTTGCTCATTAAAAATGTAAAAGGTCACCTGAACAAGAGTTAAATAGCTTCCAATTTGATTCGTCTTAATCCTCCACCCTTTGCTTATTTCTTCCATAACAAAAGCAAGCACCCCAGTGGCCCAAGAGTAATTGTTGATGTCATCGAGATCCTCCAAAAGTTGTAGATATTGTGCATCCACCCTATTCCCGAAGTGTCGGGGAAAATAACAGTTCCTAGCTGATATAACCAATAAGTTGTGACATGATACCTAAGGGTGACCTGGTCCATCACCAACTTTCCTCGCTGCACCTTCTTTTTGGTCCCTCCAAATGCTTCCTTCAACTTAACCAACTTGAATTTCTTCACCTTTTTCTTCAATCCTCCATTTGCCTCATGTGTATTATACTCATCACCACGTTTAGGGGACCTCACAGAACGTCTAAACTCACATTGAGACTTTCTTGCATCCCATCCAAGACATTTAAGAGCCAATTCTTCAAGAGATTCATAACTCATCGAGGTGTTGTAGCCTTCTCGAAGGCATTTACCTTCCACTGGTAAGCCAGTGATATGGTGGCAATCATCGGGAGTTATTCCCATCTCGCCAAATGGAAGATGCATAGTATATGTCTCTGGATAATACCTCTCGAGAAATGCGGATACGGAAACAGCGTCAAAATCTACATGTGCATGCTCAATAGCTCTCCATAACACACATTCTTTAACCTTTGCTACAAACTCGTCACACTCCAAAGAAAGATCCCATTTGGACGCCTTTTGACGTTTAATAAGACGAACTGCATCATTATGATCCTACGAAAACAAACATAACACTATTAATACTTAACGAAACATGTCCCAAAAAATAAATAAATAGTTTTGTTAGTTAAGGGTTAACTTAAATAATACCTTTGTCGCATAGATCTTCGCAGCCCATGAGTGTTTGTATCCAAACAATGTTGCCCCTCCATCATTTGGAGTACCATAAGTTGGGTTCCGAGGTGACAAACATAAATTATCAGGGGGAATGTGTGAGTATCTAGCACTAGGCGGCTTCGGCTTCTTTTTCTCTTTAACGGGAACAATTTCTTGTTGTCCCTCCTCTTCCTCCTCTTCCTCCTCTTCCTCCTCTTCCTCCTCTTCCTCCTCTTCCTCCTCTCCCTCCTCTTCCTCCTCTTCACCCTCTCCCTCCTCTTCCTCCTCATCAAACTCTTCCTCTTCTTCTTGACCATGTCCTACTTCTTCCCCTACATTTTCAACGTGTTCTCTTTGTTGTTCAGCCTCTACATTTCCTTGGTCTTCATTTCCTTGCTCTTCTTCATAATCATTCTCTTGGTTCACTTCCGGTAACGATCCCCCTCCATGTTTGGCATATGTGGCACCACGTTTTCGAAAATCTAAATGTTTTTCTCCCCTAGGGGTTGGAGTTTTGAAATCCTCATCTAGTTGTTGTCTCAATCTTTCTCCTTTGTTCCTAATGAACAAAAACCAAACTATTAACTAAACATAAGAGAATATTGTGTTACCAAATCAAATTGAACTAAAGAATGAAGTAAACACAGCATGTAGTTACCAAATTAAAGTTCGGTTACCAAATAAGTTTTATCGATCAAACCGAACTCATTCTTTCAAAGTAAAAGACTGAGTTCGGTTACAAAAATGTTTTTTATATATCACCGAACTATGTAGTTCGGTTTTAACAAAAAAAGAATAACCGAACGAAATATATGAAGAGTTCGGCTATTAAAAAAAAAATCGACCTAACCGAACCCTTTCTTTCCAAGTAAAAGACTGAGTTCGGTTAGGTACATGTTTTTTGCGATCTCACCGAACTATGTAGTTCGGTGACCAGGAAGGTGTTGACTTAACCGAACTGTTCTAATTTATGGTAAGTTCGGTAAGCAATTTTTAGGGTTTTACAAAAATCTCCTAACCGAAATCGCCCCTGTAACTACCATTTTTAATGAGTTTTCATGATTTTCAATCGATTTCTTCTACAAATAACGAATTAAAAGGAATGGGCATGAAGGAAATTACCCGCGGATTTGCATTTCACTTGAATCGGACTTCTGTTTTGCGGTTGGATGATTGATTTTTCCTCGAAACGGTGCTTCAAGTTCTTTAAACTTTAGCAATTGTTTTGGGAGATTCACTATATGTGGGAGTCCCGGACTCAACTCGAAGTCTGGTGTTTGCTTGGTACGCATTGCTTATAAAGATTGATTAATCGACGATGATTTTTTTCGAATCGACGATTAACGACGATGTCTACGAAGAAGAAGAAGAGGAGGAAAAGAAGAGAAGAAGAAGAAGATGAAAAGATAAAACTGATTTTTATTTTTTATTTAGGTTTTAATTAGTGGGTAGTGGGTTAGTTTAGTGGGTTGGATTAGGATTAGTTATAAGCTTAATTAGAGTAAGGGTAATTTAGTCTTTCACAATTTTTTAGGACACCCCTTATAATGTAGGGTGGTCATCTATATCAATGGGTAGTCCCCCACTGTTTTTGGGTAGTGCCCAAAAGATGGTTCATTTTTTTGCCCCAACGAAATGTTATACATGAACCCGACAAGTTGGATTCCAAGTAACCCCATTGCCCGCTTCTCTTATTGGCAATTACAAATATGTAGTTATACTGTAGAGATGAAACTTACTGACAATGTCAGAACTAGCAAATAACTGTGCTTTTATATTCACCATGTATTCAGTTGGCCATGTTCAATTAAAAGTTAAGTAGATGTTACAACAATTTTGCATGATAACTTTTAGAAGAGTATCGACTTCTCCTCGAAACAATGCTGATTCAGAACTATAGTTTGGGACTGGACGGTATCCATTTCACTTCTGCAGAAACACCAGAACTCAGCGTTCATCCTGCAAGATGATAAAATATGAACTTCAATGTGAGTATTGTAGTATAATATGCAAGATTTGGATTTAGTTATAAGATAACAATATTTAAAGAAGAATATTATTTTAAGTAAATGTAATCACGGCGACCACACTGCAAAGCAAAAGCAAGGAATTTTTCAAGTGTTAGAATTTGGCTGAACTAAACAATCAGTGTAGGATTTTAATTCCACGGAAAGGAAAACCTTGAGCAAGCAATATGATATCAGATGACAAAAGAAATAACCAAGAGTTTCTGTGACGGATTTACACATACTACCAGGATTATTTCTAAAAGAACACCAAAATTCTATTAAATTTTAACCGAAAACTCGGACAGTTTGGTACTTTAAGAAGAGGTCACCAAAAGAAATAAATTTCAAACCGAATAATGATATAAAAGCACATGATGGAACATACGGTTGTGTATTTATCCCAAGCATGCTCCCTCTTCTCTTGCTCATTGAGCTTCCTGCACATGCAATTGCACAAAAAATTAGAACCAGGAGAACAGAAAGATATAAACGCATATTTATTATCTATACACTATAATCACCTCTTCTTCTCGGGCTCATCTAACTTTCTCTTCTTCCTCAAAGGCTTCTTCTTCAGCCTGCAATACACAGTATCAATATGCAATTTATAATGATCGCTCTGGAACCAGATTCGGGAGTGAGGAGGAGGAACTACAGTTACAAAAATAGATGACCTCATTGTTCTTTTCAAAGACTTCCTGTACAGAAATAGCTGACCTCATTGTTCTTGTCAAAGACTTCTTGTAGAACTTGTTTTGCATATTTCGAGTTTTGGTCATCACAAATCAAAATGTTTACGTAAACTGAGCCAGCCTTCACCTGCATCGCATTTGATAATTAGACCCCAAACCTATCAAGCATAGGTATACCTGATATGCGCACTGCATGAAAATTTATTCACTTTCCTAGGTTGGGCAAAGCAAGTTAAGCAAGCTACATTAGGTCAACTAGCCAATTGACCCCTATAAATGAAAAAGCAAACATGTCAATAATTTGCAAATCCATTAAATTTTCCAACATGAGTAGGCTATACATTTTCCCGATTTTTTGAGAAAATGTCGATAATTAGGAGAAAGGGCCAACAAATGATCTTATATGCATCAGAACTCCGAAATTTAAATTTTTCATTGAATTAGTAAACATAATCACTAATGAGTAGTCTAACCTGCCAAAATTCAATCCCAAAATAGTTTGGCTTTAGCACGCAAAGATGGGGATCATCTTCAAACTCTGCACGTATAGATAAACATATAAAAATGGTTTTCCTTCAATTTCTCTTTCAAGTATGTCCCAGTCAGCAGTCCCCATCATTGTTAATGTTTCTAGATTCCTAATCTCACCACTCTAACTTAACTCACTCAGAATGGCAACATACCTGGGTTGTCCATTGAGTCTTCCACTTCCCCTTATAACTGGGATTTTTAATTTTCTGTTATAGCAAATACATCATTAGTGATAAATGTTATATGCATATGTAATTAACCTTAAAGTTCTTGTCAGCTGCCAAAGAATCACAATGGGCATACCTAAAGCTTCCATGGTCCTTTGTAAGCCAGATTAGGTATCTTTGGTCCTCTCCGTATACCATCTTCTACGTCATCCCAGTCAGGCTGATCAAAATCCAGCACACAAATTGATGCAGTGAGACATGTTTGAAAAAAGAGTGAATAGAATGACAGACTAGCTTGAGCAAAAGAGCAATCATCAAGGAAAAATTAAGGATAATATGTGATATAAGAGCAATCAATGAACCTCTTTAGCTTTTGGATCAGGAATTTCGACTGGAATGGAGTCATATCCCTGCATATTTCAGCAGAGATTGATATTAGCCTGCTTGACAGAAAAAAGTGTAATCTGAAAAATAATCAAATAGTTGTTCATTGATATACAACATCATACCTCAGGTTTAACATAATTAGGATCATCGATATACTCCCTCTCCTCCCAGTTCTTAAGACTAGCAGTAATAAGAGAGTAAACTACACTAGGTGTACCATTTCAGCTTTGCTTTGAGGGAAGTTACCCATTGTGTGCTTGGCTTTCTGCTGTTTCTGGTGGCTTCTACTTTTGATATTGCAATCATAAGTTACCTCACGAATACACAAATCATAATTAATTCCATAGGTATTACACACGGTATCTTTTTCAATTTTCATAACCTTCATCTAGTACAAACAAATCCTGAAATAGCTAAAACAATGAACTTGTCATTCAGCGCACAAGTCACACAAATAAATCATATGGCATACAAAACAAGCGAGCATAGTCTGAAGAGATGGTTATTCCTTGATAACTTATCGGATAATTATATAGTTAATTACTTCATATTTCAATGACAGAAAGAAGGATAAAATTTGCAGGTTCTGCTGAGTATGTCCACCTGATGTTTGGCTTACAGCCTTTCCTTAACCTCCCAAGCTTGCTTATCCCAATGCTCTGTCCGGTTGAATGCAATTGTTTTAGCAACACCCCAATGGCATCAGAGAAGTGATGTTTCCTCTACAAGATAACATCATATTTTGTATAAGCAATAAACAAGGGGAGAAGGACATATATGATTGCCATTTCGTGAAATCTCGCAAGACAAGAAAAAATAATGTGAAGAATCAAGAAACAGCTCCATTAACCCAGTCACAGGAATACAATTCACAGCACCAAGAAGTGTAAGCAAGGGAGCAAAATTTGCTCAAAGTTCTATACCAGATCCAGATTGAAATACAAACAACTATTATCAAACTTAGGCTGGTATGTAGTAGGTAGAAGAATCAAAAGTGCCAGTGCTTCAGAAACATTTTTGGGAATACTTTTCTTTCTACCTAATGAAGACTACTAATTATGGACAACCAAGTACAAAATCTCACTATTGGAAACCATAAAATGTCTTAGATACATCGACTTTATCTTCTACACCAAGTAGAGATTTCGCCCTCAAATCGAATTAACATTTTGTGGTGAAATCAATTTCATATGGTATGGATTTTACGGTTTTTACCCTAAAAAGTGGCAATAAAAGTAAATGAGATGAAGTGATACCTTAATCCAACTGTTTTTGGAGGTGGTTTCAAAATAAAAGCTCAGTGAACCTACTCAACAACGCCGTAGTCACCGAGTCCAATGGACTCTCAGTGGAAGTTCTCTCCGTGGAAGTTCTGTTGTGAGACCATTTCGAAGGGAACATCCCATTAAATTTTCCAATTCCGCTCATACCCATTATCAAGATTCTTGAAACAAACTGTTTCTTCTTCCTTTTATTTTTGGTCTTCTGAGTCTTGAGCAACAACAACCCAAACAATTTTGATTTGGTAACAAAGTTTCTTACAACACCTTCTTCCATATCTTTATGTTTCTGAACCAATAACCTTTATCTATCTTTTTACCCTGCGAGTTTGATTTTAAAATGGGAAGAAAGACAAGTTTGATATGAACCATCAACACTCTCCCTCGAGCTGCTCTTTATCTAGGGTTAGGGTTTGGGGAGTGCCTCCCAATTTAATGGCTCTAGTATGCACTTACACGGTCATTTCTTATATTTAGCAAGTATCGAGTGGATAAGGGCAGGATAGAGTCGTGAGTCCGTGTCTCACTGGTTGAGAATATGAAATGTGAATTTGTACTCGCTGGAAATCTTCGCTGTCCACAAAATGTGAGTTACTTAAAAAAGTGTCAATGAACAACATGTCACAACATTAACCAGAAATATGTTGCATGTTGTAACCACAGCAGTGCTAAGTGCTTTAAGGACTAAGGATGGCTTTTCCTTTTGCATCAAACACGGCAGAAACCCAGCAGGGATGAAGCCAGGATTCGAGAAATGGGTGGGCAAATTACCAATCAACACATAATTTAAGGGGTGCAAAAAGGTTAAAATGACCAAAAATGGGATAAATTAGTTCCAATTGGGCTTGGGAGCTCACATTTGAGGGGGTGTAATTGCACACCTACCTCTCAATGTGTCTCCGCCCCTGAAACCCAGCAGGATCCTCCTTGGAGTTCGATAGTGCTCTTGTGTACAAAGAATTGTAGCAACCTCTGGAGTGTAAATTTCATATTTAAGTAGTAAATTCTTGTAGAAGTTGTTGTCATTTTATTTTATTTTGATTCAAAGATAGAAAATATTATTAAAATGAAGTAGTGTTTGCATGACTATCTTGATCCACCCAAGCTTGTATTTCTTGTGGAAGATCTGTGAAAAATTCAACATTGGTTTTGAGAATTCTAGCTCTCTTAGCCAATTTATCTGCAACACTATTGACATCTCTTTTAACTGAGATACATCTCCAAAATCTAATCTTACTTAGAAGAAACTTAATGTCAAGAACTAAAGACTGATTCCTCCAATGAACATACTGTGATTGTTCATTGATGGATCTTATTAAGACTTCACTATCCGACTCAAAAATCACTTTACTGAGATTCTGTGAAACAGCCCAAGATGCAGCTTCCTTCATAGCTCTTCACTCCAGCTCTTCCACTTCCATCCCTTGAATCATTCCTCCATTAAAGTATTTCCCTTGAGTGCCAATACAGTGCCCTACAAAATTCCTTACAATTAGTCCAATACCACCCTGTAAGGTTTCAAATTGAAAAGAAGCATCAAAGTTAATTTTAAGATAACCAGCATCTGGAGGCCTCCAATGCAAAACCTGCAAGTTATTGTTATTGGTAGTAAGATTGGTAGGAACTGGAATAGTAAGTCTATTAATGTTCTCTAGAGACAGCATTCTATTGGGATTAATGTTTTGAAAAACCTTGGAAGTTGTTGTCATCTAAAGCGGTGAAACTTAACGTGGACATAAAAAGGGTAACAATGCAAAGAACAACATTACGGAGTGTAAGAAATGATCTGTGTTGTTCTAGTCGCCTCTGAAGTCTTACGACTATTTGTAGGCGGTGACAGAATTGGGGGTGGCTTGGGGTGCTCCAACCACCCCAAAATTTTTAAATACAACCCAATTTTCATTTTTTCAAAGGTAAATTTTATGGGGAAAAAATATTAGCCCACCATAAATTTTGATTTTTAGGCTAATATATTTGATTTTAGCCCACCTAGATCTTCAATCCTGCTTCATCGCTATTTGGAGGGAAAAAAATTGCATTATGAAAACAGTATGTCAAATTGGCCATGAGGCGTGGACAAAATTGGTCTTAGATATCATTCTAACGGATAATTTGAGAAATAAAAGTAGGAGGTAGAGTTGCTTACCAATGCGCGATACTTGTAAGCATAATGCACACGATAACAGTGAGCTTCACAATGATCAAGGTTTGAGACGAACTATCCATGAGAAATCTATTATAGGCTCCAAGAATTTGGTTTTGAGGGCTCCTATGAATTCAACTATCCCAAATATGGATGAGGGGGACCTAATTTATTATCAAAAATACCCTTTCATAACCAAAATAATTATCAAATCTAAAACCCTAAAAACTAAACTTAAAAAAAAAAAAAAAAAAACGTATCTTCTTCTTCATCTCTTCTTCTCCTCCATCGCCTATTCTTCTTCTTCCTTTTTTTTTCTTCAACGACTATTAATCGTCGATTCTCAGCAAGTAATAAGTAATAACTTTAAAAGGGTAAGAATCGAAAACCCAACCCTTTTTTATTGCTTTTGATCCCATAAATAGGTTAGATTTGATTAAATTAAGGATTGGAAAAATTAGTTTCACCGTAAAAATTTCCTACGGTTGGGAAAATATGAACTCCCAAGCATAAGTGATTTACCTGACTTTTGTATACGGTTAGAAAACCCAACCGTAAGTTACCCTGATTTTATATACGGTTGGAAAACCCAACCATGAATTACTCAGGTTTTGTATACGGTTGGGAAAATATGAACTCCCAACCATATATAAAGTATTCGGTTACTTCAATTTTCAGAAAAATAAAAAAATAATAATACGAATTTCTTACTTTGATTTTCTGGTATTAACCATAATTAAATGATTAGTTTAATCTTATTACTAATGTTGCTTAATTTAGTTAACCTAATCGTTAACATTAATTAATTATCGAGATAAGGGGTTTTGGAGTTACTATTTGATGACCCCTTTTTTATCATCCTGTGAGCCCTTAAAACCAAAATTTTAGAACCCCTATAATAGATTTCATCCATGAACCCCACGAAATGTCACGAGCCTTTCAAAGCAAATCTACCATGTGTACCTGGGTTGCACAGATGCGGACGGACACGACATGATGCGGACGCATAGACACGGACACGACACGACGCGGACGCGGACACTATAAAATTCTCAAAAAACTAGGATGCGGACACGTATATACATATTTTATTTATATATACAATTATGTATTTACATAGTAAAGTCAAGTGTTTCGATTCTAAAATTAGAAAATAATGTTACATGTGTATAAATTTCAAAAGAAAATGAAAGATCGTTTGTTTATACACGCCGAAGGTCAAGCAATCAATCACTATTAAACACATGACACAATCAAATTCCATTCTTAGAACAACACATGCCCAACAAGGGTATATGTGATGTATTTCCAATTACAAAACCCTAATAAAGACTTAAATGATTGATCTAAATGTTTGTCTTTCTTCATTTAGTTAATAAATGTAAAAATAAAGGAAGAAGTTCAAATGAAAATGGAAAAAAAAATGCTTAAAACCCGAGTCATCGGTGCATCCAAACAAGACGCACACGGGACTCTCATATTGGTGTGTCGGACACGCGTCGTGTCAACGTCAAACGCGCGTCCTGCGTCCGACGTGAGTCGGACGCGGACACGACTCCAAAAACGGATCGTCCGTGCAACCCAGATGTGTACCCATGACAGATTCTTTCTCGATTATCAACCAAACATTATAATTAGCATCATGCCTAAGTATAAATGTGACTTAGTCTGTAACACTTCGTACACCCGTATTAATGTGACAGCTTTTCCCTTGGTACGAGAGTATAACACAGAGCATTTTCATCTGTGAACCAAATGAATCTGGTGCAAGCCAATTTTGAACATAGAAGTTACGATGATGGATTTGTGTCCACAAATAATATTCGCATTACTCACATGATTGTTGAGGAGAATGTAATACTTGCTATAAGTCTGATGCATGTTAGACTCAGAGCCATAGGGCTCATCCTCGTCAATCCTTCGGAGAGTAACTAAAACCGTTCTATGTGCAATAAGTAATACATCAAAGGATAATAAGTAAAATGGAAGATAGAAAGTGCGGAATGTAAATAAGACGAAGATTTACATGGTTCAGCACTAAGGCCTACGTCCACGGGGGTTGTTGTTTCACTATGTATTTAAAGGTTACAAAGATAGTCAAAATATAGTCGGATGACCTTTCTGTGAGGAACGAAGCTAAGAGGAGGATGAAACTCATACTTACTCTAACAATTTCTCTCTCTTGTATTCTTTCTCTCACTCTTAGTAAAAATTGGTCGACCCCCTCTCTCTTGGTGGAGGGGGGTATTTATAAATCTTTGAAGTGGGACCCTCTACTCTGGCACATCTGTCCCTTATCATCTTGATTAGCACGATGTTCCGACGCTACCTTTGTCTAGATCCGATGCCCTCCAACGGTATTATGCGAAGACGATGATGCGCCTTCCTCTCCTACACAGAGTGCTTGACACGTGCCATGTGTCTATGGCATTTAAGGCGGGTGGTTGGGGCATTCTACACACTTTTGACAGCTGTTGATGTGTGTCAACTACCTTTGCTCTCATCCGTTCGATTTGGATCTTCCTCGGAATGATGGGAAGTAACCTTTTAGAGATTTGCATGGTGCTCCTCGGTGCAACATCGTCGGATCTTTATGATGACGAACACGTGGTAAAGGATGATGATATCTGTGTTTTTACTATTGTGACGTGGCATCGTCATCTTGATGCCCCTTATGTTGATGTAGCACATGTGTCTCCTTTTGGACACGGGGTTGGTCTGGATTATGTGAATACAATTTGCCCATTTTCTTCAAGTTTGAATTGGGTCAAAGTTTGAAGAAAACTGTCTTCACAGTCTCTTCCTCTTCTTGCAATAACTCCCGCTAGAATTTAGGGCACGTTTCCCACTCCTTGCATTTACTCTTCCTCGTTTTTTCGGGGCGGTTTCATTTATGGTGGTCATAAATAGGTGAAGAGAATCATGCATTAAATCCTTATTCTTCTCCTTCATTCTTCATTCTCTTCTATGTTTTTTTCTTCTGTTTGGTTTTTGTTTTCTTTTTCTTAACTTCTGTTGCTGTCGCGAGATTGTTCTGACAAGATCTTTAGGGGTTCATATTTGTTATCTTTCATTGATTTCTTGCCGGTCGTTTACGTCTGTAGATATTTCTTTTTCCTTCAGGTATGATGTTCTTCTCGTCATTGTTTGATTTCAATCACTTTTTTCCTTTTCTGCTGATGTATCTGGATTTTGCGATGAAGAACAAAATATACAAAGTATATATACTTTCCCCTGTTCTTTATCGCAAAACATAGGGCCTCACTATGGGTTGTCGAAGCTTGTTTTTAATGGTCGTGTTTGAGTTAGGGTTGAGTCTTTATGGGATTTATCGAAATTCATTAATTCTATGATCCTTTCTTGATAACTTGATGATGTTCCTGATGAGCTTTGAGAATTTAAGATTAATATTTTCGCTTTTTGATCTTCATTAGACCAACCTTCATCTCCATCTATGTTTTTCACAGATATGGTTGATCGTTCTCGAGTCCCTTACCAAACTCCGCCATCGAGTCCTTACAGATCTCCTTCTTCTCGAAGTCCTAATATATCTCCGCCGAAGGGTGGTCTTTCTAGGTCTTCTTAACCAGATCCTCGAGCTCATAAGACTTCATCTTCGTCTGGTCCTAGAGTTTCAACTACGAATAGGGGGATCCACCTAGGGGTTCTCGATACGTTGTTAATCATCCTCTTGTTCCTCATCGTGCTGAACCGCTGAATGTGAAGCCTCTTCGTTCCGTTGCCCCAGATACGATGCCCTCTCAGAAGCCTAAGGTTCCATAGTCTTCCATTCCGGTGAAAGGATCTTCTACTAAAGGTGATGCGCCGCGAGTAGATTTGTGAAGGAATCTTTCCACCAAAAGGAAAGCTTATGATATGAGTCCTTCGAAGAAAACATCGTCGGGAAAAGTTTCTAGCTCTGACGTTGCCCCTGATATACGAAGCATCTCAGTTTCCAAGAAGAAGGTTACTTTCAAGCATGTTGATCTCGAAGTGTTCAAAGCGAAGCATGGCCTCGAGGATTTTGACGTTAAATTTTATGCGCCTGATGACGATCTTACTTATGATATGATCGTGAGCTATAAGTACGATGATTTTCATTTGCTGACAACTATGGGGGCTTTCGAAGCTGGTTTGATGTTGCCTATGTATAAGTCTGGGGACTCTTCTTACTATGATGTTCTGGCCTATCGTGAGGGTTCCACTCCTCATACTCACTGTCGTTTGGGAAGATGATTTTGCAGTATTTAATATTTATTGGTTTTATATATTACAAATAATGTTATAGGATATGTGTGTTTACGTACGTAAACTATGATTGTCCCATATATGCCAAAAGTAAATCTATTATGTCATTATGCAAATACTGATGGAAAATAGAATGAACTTTTGATGTCAAAGATTAAGACTATTGTGTCATTATGCAAATATTGATGAAAAATAGAATCACTCTTTGACTATTATGAAGTATTGATATTTCCCTGATCTACTTTTATGTGAAAGTACTGTATGTCTCCATAAGTTTTCTTATGTTGAGCATTTCCGGTTAAATTAATCATTGAGGTTCTTTTGTGGTTAATTTAATAGAGTATTCTGGATACAAATTCATGTTTCTTGTGATTTTTTAATGTCTAAAGAAATCCTTCTTTTCTTGTAAAAGTAAGGTCGCTCTTGTTGTTCTTTCGGGAATGACATTTTATGGTGGAGAGTTCTTAATTGAACTTGTGCTTAATTGCCAAATCTTTGTGGGGAGTGCAGCTGTGGAATATTGTAGGACTTTTCTTGTATATTTATAAACTCCTTGCTGAGTACACTAAGTTTCGACTATGAGAATTCATCGAAACAAAGTTGATATGTTCTCTTTTAGTGATGAAGTATCTCTATGAAAATTTCATTATGATACCGCTAGTTTTCGTACCTTTGCCGATTTATATTGACAAAAAGGGGGAGAATTATTGTGTAGTTCACACTACAAATACATATGGTTTACGAATCATTATGTAAGGGGGAGTGGTTTTTATTGTGAGATGAAGTATTGACTAAGGGGGAGTGAAACATATCACCATAGTATTATTGTCAAAGTTGTGATACAATTGAACTTTGATGATGTGTGATAATATTATGACATTGTATAACAATGATTGAGAACATATGTTTTCTTATTTTTATGGCTACGGATCTTCAACAACTATGATGCTGAGTTGAACACGTTCAGAATCACAGGAGTACTTGGAAGTGACGAAGATTTTGAGTAATGTTGAAGAACCAAGGAAATCAAGCATTTGGATGAGAAGCTACAAAGTTTATTTATTTTGTAATCCATATATATATTGATAGTTTTGCCACTAAAATTGACAAAGGGGGAGATTGTTAGAGCACTGCTCAGTCGAACTCGCAAGTGTTTTTATATCAACCTTGTTTGTCAAATTTAGTTGTCAAAACTATAAGTCTTGATTTCTAGTCTACTTATAGTTATATCTCGGATTAGGATAAAATGTGTAGGCGTTCATCGATTGAAGATGAAGAACTACTAGGGGGAGCTTGTGGAACTTCATAAACAAAAGGTATGTGGAGACTTGAACTCATATATCACTTAGAAGTTTATTTCTATTATATCTCCTATTCAGACAAAAGTCGTATAGCTATATAGACTTTACTTTATACATATTTGATATTTCGATCTGAGTTTAACTCGCTTACATATTTCTTGAAATATGTTTTGGTAATCTTTCGATTTAACCAAGTTCATCTTTTATTCTTGACGAAAATCAAAAGATAACCATGTGAAAATTGACTGGTAACATCTTACATGATTTGTGTGAGACAGTCATTTGATGTAGACTCGGAATGCTTCGTATTGATCGTTTGATCACTTGAAAATTGCTTTGAAGCTAATAGTTTGTGTGAGGCATCTATTCCTGTCTTCTAAGAATATTTCAATGATTTAAATGGAGTTTATAATAATTAACTATTGATTGTATATAGCACAATATGCATACTTGTATGCTAATTGTTGTAGATATATTCCAAGTCTAGGAACTGAGTATGCATACCCGTATGCGTACTATTTAATAGTTGAAGTCCGGGAACTTAGTATGCATACCCATATGCATACCAGCTTTATAGTTCAAGTCCGGGAATTCAACTGAGTTTGGTCTGGAACTCTAATTATGCATACATGTTTGTATACTTGAGTGGGTTATGTTCTAAAATCGGCTTTTCATGAACACATATATTTATTTAATAAGGAATGCAATCTTTTGCAAACCACGACTATAATGTTCATGAATTGATTCGAGTAAATAAAAATCGATTTTATTTTAATTGTGTCTTGTATACTTCTATGGGAATATAAACAATTGAACAACTTTATAACTAGTTTCATTTAAGTCATTTGAACTAGTTGGGATTAAGATAAACAAGGTTGATATGAAAGTGTTCATATGGATAACTTCGGTTAACTATTGTTGATCCAACAAGGTGTACACGTTTAGGAAAAGTTACCCGTATCCAAATGAAGTCACATTTGATTTGTGTATAACAATCTAAGTTTGATCTAACGGTTGAAATATATTAGCTTGAATCTAATCAGGTTTTGATCTAACAGTGAATATTGAATGCTTTGTTACCAAGGTAACATTGATTGCAAACCCTAATTTGAAGACTATATAAGGGAGAACTCTAGGAACTGGGAAACCTAATCCCCATACCTCCTATGTGATACTAGTTGCGACTAGAGTCGATTCTCCTTTAACCTAGGTTTTTCTAAAACCACTATAGGTTAACGACATAAAGACTTCATTGGGATTCTGAAGCCAGACCCAACTATTTTCTCTGTAGTTGCGTGTTCTGATCTTACTTTGTTCTATTGTATTTAGTATATGGGCTGTCGTAGGCTCAACAAATTAATAAAGATATTTCCCACTAATTAACTGATAATACAGCGGTAGTAAGAGATCGTTTCCACAGAGAGCTGTGTAATTGATAGGTTATTTGATCAGCAAAATAAAGTAAATAACATAGGGGGTTTGTTTGATTAAAGTAAATAAAAGGATAATAATAAAAGAAAGAGATGATCAAGGAATCCTTAGCCGTTACCAAGCGTTAACAAGATTGAATACTTATCTATCGTTCGTAAGAAACATTCATCACCAACCGTAAAATAACAGCTAGATCAGTGCTATCCCCAAGACTCCTTTCACCACGGATACGGAAGCTCTCCAATATCAGATTTTGTGAATTAAGTTAATCCCATTAGTTAAAATCTTAGCTCAAGGTTTACTTGCTGGTGTTGTTTTCACACACGATTCCTCCATTGAATCCCTCTGTAAGGTCTCACGATTTCTAATTGTGTAGAGAGTTATTCGACGATGACTTATCTCCAAACTTCTACTAGCAATAGAACGATCAATAGATCAATCTAGCGTGCACTCCAAATCAATCTGAGAATCACTCATAAACCCTAGATATGGTAAAAACAAACGAAGATGATAAAAACTCTCAATAGATTTTCATTAATAATAAAGCTTCACGCTTAGAACATTGAATTCATCCTGATTTAGCTACTCATATTACAAAGAAGATGAATAATGGTGGTTTCCCCCTAAAGGGGTAAACCCTAGGTTTTGATGTAAAACTTGTGATATGAGATTATTGATATATCCCTCTTTACATAACCTAATACCTTTTTATAGGTTTACATTGCTTGGTCTCCAAGTATTTAGTTCGGTTCAAGAACCCGAACCGAAAACACGAACTAGCGACCCCAAACGTTCCCTTAGGCCTTTCAAAGTGTAAATACACATTTTACTACTTGCTAAGTACGCGTACCTCAAATTCCAGCATAAATTTTTGGAACTTAGGTATGCGTACCCGTACGCGTACCTTACTGTCTTCGGTATTCAATAAAAGCTCGCTTTGGCCACAACTTCTTCGTCCGAACTCAGAATGGCCTCATTCGTTTTGAATTATTTTTATATTTAAATTATCTTAAAGATAATGATGATAAATCCTTAATTTGAATGAGTTAAGATCGGTTTTTGACCCGTCTCTTGATTTTGAGCGTTTTGCTCATTTTCGTTGCACTTCTTCCACTTTTCTTGGACTTGGGCACTTGGATGCTTGGAATAATCCTCTTCATAGATATTTTCAGAACTTTGTATCTACTTTTTGGATGATTCACCTAATAGAGACAAATAAGAGAAAACAAGAGTAATTATATGAAAATATGCAAGAATAATAGCTAAAGCATGTATGGAATGGACACTAAAATCGTATGAATTATGCACTTATCATTGAGTACTATATTCTCTAAGATTTGATCGAGATTTAATCTCTGATAGGTAATACAAAAAGTAGTCACCAACATTTTCGTCTCATCATTTGTGATTCTATAATATCTTGTTCCGCTTCCATACAATTAAGATCATTGAGAGGTGATAGATATTACTAGGCTATTCTTCGGGAATATAAGTTCGGTCTATCAATTGGTTCCTGTTTACCTTGATTTATCAAAAAACAGAACAAAAACTCGTAGATATTTCTGTGGGAGACAAATTTATCTATTCAATAGACTTTTTTGTGTGAGACAAATTTGTTTATCAAGTCTTCGACTTTGGGTCGTAGCAACTGTTAGTTGTGGGTGAGATCATCTAAAGGAGTCAAGTGCGCAGAGTCCTACTGAGATTCAGAGGCATAAGGAACGCGACTGTACCTTAATTAGTGTGAGATTTGATAGGGCTCAACTACATTCCAGTTCGAAGTTAACTTGTAGTAGGCTAGAGTCTGTAGCGGCTTAATACCATGTGATGTTCAAATATAGACTAGGTCCCTGGTTTTTTTCCGGATTGCGGTTTCCTCATTAACAAAATTTCTAGTGTCTGTGTTATTTATTTTTTGCATTATATTTTCTATATAATATTAATATCACAGGTTATTAGTTTAATCAATTAAATAATTCAACCATTGGTTGTTGATATAAATTGATTGACACTTGAACATTGGATTTGGTACCATTCAAGTTGTTTCTCATGTTAATCAGACTCTCGGATTTCTATATGTTTGATTTGTTGATTACATTGAGAAACATAGATACAAATCCTATATGTATTTCCATTGATTGAGTCTGACTGTCTAGTTGATTCTCTTGGAATTATATTGGAGTTTGTCCATACAGATTACCGAAACGAAATATTGGGTGTGGTTGTTAGATCCCCGCTTTTTAAGAATATATAGTGCTTTAATAACACGGGAGTGTGATCACGAGTAGATCACTGTGAGACTACTCTCAAAGAGATTGTTCTACTTTTCAGTTTATAAAAAACATAATAGATTTAACTTCTGAGCATATATGAAATATCATCTTGATTCACAAAAACGTAATGGAATATATATTTCATAAAACTTTTGAAATAATTTACATACTGCAAGTTCATCTTCCAAAAACTCTAAAATTTAAATAAATAAATCTAAAAACATGCAAGATGAAAATCGTTGTAAGCTTGTTTAATCACAATTTTTGCTATACCAAACCCTAGTTATCTTTCTCAAAAGAAATAATAAATTCCCACAAGAAGTTTTCTAGTAAATATCATAGGAAACAAAATACGGATAAATGTAATTCATATGTAGTATGCAACTTGAGTTTTGAGAGAACCAAGATAATCAGATGTTTTTCCTAATTATGAATTAAGAAGCTTGAGATCTCTTTTTGCAACACACAATTGTTTGAATACCACTTTGATGTCACTCATAATATTTCCGACCAAATCACGGGACATTTGAACCGTTTTGACTTTGTATGTTCTTGAGCAAAGTAACATGATATGGTGACAGGATTATCGTAAAACTCATAATTCCTATGGAACCATTGAGTCATATATTTTTGTTATCTTCCTTTATGTTAGAAACATCCATGGTTGGTGAACGTTCACGAGTTATTCCAGCACTCGTATATAATTGTTTGTGGGTGAAAACTGTTTCTGCCGATTTTGGTAATTTTGGGTGTGGATGAGAAACGAATCTAAACCCTAAACAATGCACTTCACGGGAGTACTTTTGATTCTAGAGATCAGTCTGTACAATCTTGTCCTAAACCAAGAAATGGTCGTTCCAGGCTTGCTTCGGTCATAAAATGAAGGAGAAGGGTTGGTCTTAGGGAGGGAAGCGAATAAAGTGTTGAGACCAGAATAATTGATTATGAAGATTTGGCTTGTCTTATGACTTGTATCAGAAGTGGAACTGGCTTGTGGAGTGAAAAGCTATTAGTTCTTGGTGATTTCTGGATAATGTGTTGTTTCCGACCAAAAAAAAAAAATTGGTGAAAATTGGTGAAGAATATTTATACAAGTCATATTGAAACGTACCCTGGTCTCGTAGGGAGTGAACCAATTGAGTGGTGGAAGAATAGAGTAATGTGTAACCGTCAGTCATTATGCTTCCATCCGACTTTAAGGCCTTAGGAGAATTATCTGAATTAGTTGGCGTGGCAACTTTAGCTAAATTAGGGTTTGGCATATCGAAACCCTAATTAGCGTGTGTGGCATGGCCGCGACATACTGGTGTCTTATGCAATTGGCACCATGGCCACATTAAAGGAATTATGTCAGGCTATAATATGAGAACAACCACAGGCGCATGGATGGCCACGAGTGGTTATAGAAGGGCGTCATTTTTAAGGGTTGGACGGGTTTAAAGCGACCTGATTGGTCGATTGAAAATGGGGCCGGTAGGCAGCATGACGTTGGCCTCATTTTAAATATGTGTGGTGCATTTAGAGCGACCTGATTAGTCGATGGAAAGAGGGCCGGAAAGCAAGGGCATGGCCACACTTCCAGTACACCTTAGCGGATTTAAAGTGACCTAATTGGTTGATGGAAAGGGGGCCGGAAAGCAACATGGGTCCGGCCTCATTCTAAATGCGTGTTGCGTATTTATAAAAACCTGATTGGTCGATGGAAAGGGGGTCAGAAAGAAAGGGCATGGCCACACTTCCAGTGCACTGTGGCGAATTTAAAATGACCTGATTGGTCGATGGAAGGGGGTCGGCATGCAACATGGGTCCGTCTTCATTCTAAATGCATGTGGCGCATTTAGAGCGACCTGATTGGTCTATGAAAAGGGGGGCGGAAATCAAGAGCGTGGCCACACTTCCAGTGCGCTGTGGCATATTTAAAATGACCTGATTGGTTGAGGGAAATAGGGCCGGTTAGGCATGGGGCGTGGCCAATGGAAAGTGGCGCCGGTTTGGCCTAAGGCATGGCCACGCCTCCCTTTGCTGCTGTTCCTATTATGCGGCAACTTCATTTATCGTTTTCTGATTCTTGGAAAGATTTTGCACCTACTAATCCATGGAGGATTAATAACCTAGTTTGCTTAGGCTTAATTTTCGACAGGCAAGGTATGATATACTGCGCAAGGCGCAAAACCCTAATCTTTGCAAATTAGTCAGGGTAATCGATTAAATTATATGTGTTGACATAGAGTTATTTTAAATTCATTGCCAGAGAGCAGCATGCTTTCTGTCTGAGAATTTTGTGCAATGGCCTAAACTTTGGTACTTGGAAATCCTTGCTACTCTGCTGCGAGTGAACACAAATCCGTCATTCCATACCGATATTAAGGGTTCTGCCGGGGAATATAGCATAGGAAAAGTACTTAGTGAATCTTATATTAATAAGTAATATAGGCAAGGCGCCAAAATTTACAGAAAACATCTGGGATGGTTGCTATATGCGCCAGTCTGGATAAATTTCATGTAAATATATTAAATGCCTCAATAAATATTCCAGTGGAGAGGTTAACACTCATGGCTCCATTTCCTTACAGAGTGACGTCACATCAGATGCAAGGTTTTAAAACTTTAACCCTAAGCTAAAAACCACCATAAACATTAAGTCCCCTTCTTGGCACATAACCGTGGCATTATTGCGGGGTAAGCATGAGATGGTGACATACAAGAGTAAAATCAAAAGGGCAAGACATGAAGAGATTGCCAGGAAAATTCAACTAACCTTTGGCAGGAGGCATGAGTAGTCTATGAACCTTGTGTTAGCGGCTTGGCATATTTACAGCTTAGCCATAGGGTGCTGGCATTGGCGCTGCCACTTTGGTCACAGAGTGCTAATGCTGGTGATGCAAGTTCGGATGCGGAATGCTAATGCTCGCGTTGCAACCTTATCTACAAAATGATTATGATGACTGGCTTGACCACAGAACGAGCGGAGATGGCACTGGAATTTTGGCTACTAATCAGCAGAGATGGCGCTTGTCTCCAGTCCGTGGAGTGGTGGAAATGGCTTCTGTCTGTGGAATGGTGGAAACGGCTTCATCCCATGGAATGGTGGAAACGACTTCAGTCCGTGGAATGGTGGAAATGGCTTCAGTCCATGGAATGGTGGAGAGGGCTTCGTTTTCTTGACCACGGGATGGGTAGAGATGGCGTTGAAACTTTGGCTTGACCATGGAACTGGAGGATGAAGATGGTGTTGATGGCTCCTGGTTCGTGGATCGGTGGAAATGGAACTTGGCTTCAGCCCGTGGGACGGTGAAAACGGCACTTGGCTTCAATCCGTGGAATGGTGGATGACGATGGTACTTCGGCCATGGAGTGGTGATGATGTTACTGCAACGTTGACCATGGAGTGTTGATGGTGCTGCAACTTCAAACACAAACTGTTGATGTTGGCACTCGGAGCATTGGCGCTAGCTTCACCACGAAGCGTTGCAGGTTGAGCGGCAGGTGTTCGTCATGCTGGCACGTTGTTGTTTCGACCATGGATAGAAAATATTGGAAGACGGCTTGTTCGGCTATGGATCATGAGTGTGATACACCCAGTAATCTATTCCTGTTCATGGAGTAAGGAGGAATCATGTTTCTGTTCAAACTATAGAAACTCCGTTCGTATGAAAAGGGGTATCGACCCTCTTCTGTTTTTGTTGCTCGTCCGGCTTCGTGCAGCGTCCGGCTCCTCTTTGTCAATTTTTATCGGCGGTAGAGCGAGCATTAACAGTAACAAAGCAATCTTTGGCAATTGTAATCAGTAGCAAGGCGAGCCAGGAGAACTCAAGGTAGGTGTTCTTTTCC
Organism: Papaver bracteatum; assembly: GCA_023529315.1. Lineage (NCBI taxonomy): Eukaryota > Viridiplantae > Streptophyta > Magnoliopsida > Ranunculales > Papaveraceae > Papaver > Papaver bracteatum. Next base: position 68,017 of record JAJJWX010004598.1, read on the forward strand.
ATTTTACACATGTATCCACTCAATAGTACCATCGATCTTCACTAGAATGTGTAATAAGGTTCTGACTCCAGAAGAATGAGTATTTGACCTCTCTAGTTGATTTCAAAATTTACCGAACTCCATTGTACTCTTGGGATGCATGGATGAAATATATGCTCGAAAATGATCATGTCAGGGATAATCTTGTATATTGTGGTTGTGTTGTTGGTCCATCCTTGACTTTAGGTTATCTGGTGACCGTACTTTCTGATTGCGATGATGATATGATGTGGATGCTTGCATTGTAGAAATATTCTGGGGCCATTGGGTGAATTAGATGAGCTGAGAGTGTTTTGTTGCCGATGTGCTGCTATCAAGTCTTCAAGTTCTTTGTTCCAAGCGACATCCTTTGAACCATCTTCTGAATCTTGAACTGTTATATGGAATGGGATGCAGTGAGCAGTCCCCAGTTATACTTCCGTTATATCCAATAGCGTGGCCAGATATGTGAATATATCTTTGTGGCGTGCTTTTGGAGTCTTTGATGCACGTGTATGCCTTCATGTTGAGGAATTCTTGCGGCTCATAAAACTTCGACAGTGATGATGTTGAAATCAGAAATAACCTGGTTGAGGGGAGTGAAAGCATCCCATGTTGGTAGTCCCCATGTGTAATTATCCTGAGCCTATTTTCTCATGGAAGATGTGCTTCTACTGCATTCACCGGTAAGGTGGTGATTGCGTTCAAACTTCTAAACCTGAAGGAGGCTTCAGTCCCCAACTGTAGCCTACTTTAATTGCATCACCTTGAATCCACGCTTATGGGATTTGATACAAGCTTATTGTACTCTTCTGGATGTGATGCTGAGATTCTTGGAATCATCTCATGGACGAAAATTTCTGGATAACGAAGAGGTAGCAGTGAGAGAGTTATGTCGTTAATCTTGGCTTCCTCTGTCTCTTTAAGAAAAATATTTCAGCCGCGTCTCTGAAGTTATCTCATGAATTCCTGATCGTTGTCGGGGATGAACCGCGATGAGAAGTCCCCAGTCGCACTTCTCTTTGTTAATTGAAGTTGTTTCCTCTGAGTAGGCTTAGGAACCTTCATGGGCCTCATAAAGTGTTGCACATGCCTTCTGGGCAGAGAGGTGACGATATCCTTACGTTACACCTTTGAAGAGTAGATGACCTTGTCGTGGATATAACCTTTGGATTGATCGTGTTTCCTGAGATTTGACAATGAAGGGATTCCGTGTAGAGCCTCAGTCCCCAAGTTTGGTTTACACATTTCTATCTTGTATGGTCTGTGAGCTTTGTAGTGGTTGTTGCTATGGTAAAGCTCTGGATGGTATAAAAAAACGAACAACAACAGTTCTTGGAAGCAGATGTGATCAGAAGAGATTACATTGTCGTGGGAACCAAAATAGGTTGGCTGGAATTGCATGGGCGTCCATGTAAGCAAAGGGATTGACTTGATGTGTAAGTGAGTAAAACTTGGAAGGAAGGAGTGTGGTGGCTATGGCATGATCCTTGGCAGGAAGGAGGCTTAGAAGCGTCTTAGGCTCCTAGAGAGGATGTTGAAGCTTATGGAGCAAAACACTAAAGCTTCAGCTTCGGATATGGGAGAGGAGCTTCGGCTTCGGATCCTGGAGCATCTTATGGAGAGAACGCTGAATCGGAGTGGCTGCTGGAGTGAACGTTGAAGCAGAACGACTTCTGGAGAGAATATTGAAGAGGATCATGGAGAGAAACGTCGAAGTGTCTCCTGTAGAGAACTCCAGTGAGGGCTCCATTAACCATTGACTTCGAAAAATGAGTTGATACGATATGGCATATGGGAAGACGGCACACAAATAGTGTCGGTCGACAAGTCATGTTTTTCTCCTCATAGGAAAGAATACGCTTCTTATGTTTGATTTTCCCTTGTAACTCTCGGAGTCTTGACGGATACAATGTTGAAGTCGGAGGCCGCGTCAATCAGCGTGCTGTCAAACTCGACATTCTTCAAGTGAACAGTGGTTAGGAGTCCCCAGTTCCATTTATCAATCGTGCTTTCCATGGGAGGTTGGGGTTTGGGAACGACTTCCCTGGATGAAAAGTGCTGCTTTCCTGATACAATGCGGTCGAGGGCTGTAAATATATCTTGACACTGCGCATTGGAGAAATACAGAATCTCACATAAATGTTTCATCATAGACTGGACGATTTTGTGGACAGACTCCCCAGAAATCATGCGGCTCCTGACAGGAAGAAGGTCTATGTGAACTCAGAATGGCTACTGATTTTTCTTTGCCTCAATTTTGGAGAAGTCGTTCCTGATCTTCACATGTGATGAAATTGGATTGCTGATTCTTTTCTACTGGGCGTTCAAGAGAAACGCGAGCCTCTTCATCTATAAAGGCGAGTCCTGCTGAAGTGCTTGCGCCAGATGTTATAAGTATTCCTTGTCAGCTCCATCTAGGGTTGACGAGACTCTTGTGGTATCCGCTTTGTTAGTGTCTTGAGGAAAATAGTCATGTCTTTCTGAGTTGTAGCCTTGTCTTTTTGAGCCTTACGAGAACCTTTTATCTTTCCATAAAATCAACAGTGGTAAGAGAAGGTCGGCTTTATTTGGCTCTTCCAATCTCTCATCCCGGAGGTGGAGTTACGTCGGCTCTGGTGATAACTGGGGTTTCACGCTTGAATAAATATTGGGGGTGGCAGCAGCGGCTCTGGATCTGGTGGTCGGAGGTGTAACGCCCGAGGGAACATTTCCTACGCCGCTGGTGTTGATCATGCTGACAGGTGGTACATTGATGTCAGTGGAAGGAACGTTGATATCAAGGTTTGTTGCTAACCCGGACTTTAGCTCTACATCTTGAAATTGGAATTGGAAAAATGAAATTGAGAATTGAAAATTGATATTGCAATCGAGAGATTAATCTCTCATTGTGGTCGCCAATTGTTTGTGGGTGAAAAATATTTCTGCCGATTTTGGTAAATTTGGGTATGTGGATGAGAAATGAATCTAAACCCTAAACAATGCACTATATGAGAGTACTTTTGATTCGAGAGATCAATCTGTACAATCCTGGCCTAAACCAAGAAATGGTCGTTCCAGGCTTGATTCGGTCACAAAATGAAGGAGAAGGGTTGGTATTAGGGAGGGAAGCGAAGAAAGTGTTGAGACCATAATAGTTGATTCTGAAGATGTGGCTTATTTTATGACTTGTATAAGAAAGTGGAACTGGCTTGTGGAGTGAAAAGATATCAGTTCTTGGTGATTTTTGGATACTATGTTGTTGCCGACCAAAACTTATTTTTTGGTGAAAATAGGTGAAGCTTATTTATACAAGTCATATTGAAACGTACCATGGTCTCGTAGGAAGTGAAACGATTGAGTGGTGGAAGAATAAAGTAACGTGTATCTGTCAGTCATTATGCTTCCATGATGAAGGAAGTGAATTTGTTTACACCATTACTTTTTACCACCACTAATTGTTCCACTTCATGACACTTTCTTGTAACGGGCGCATTGCACGCCGCACGTTGTAAACCGCCAAACCAATACCCTGTTGAGCATCCACCAGTTTGTGACATGTTTGATGTCTCGAGTGTTTTCATGGAAAATATATAACACTTTGCTACATATGGCAATTCAAAGTCAAGGAAGGAAAATAGCATGTGATGCTATTAGTCTCGTTTTGGCTGGTCGCCTAAAACTTGCCACAAGTCCGTCAGTTCGGTGGCAAAATTGGATGGCTGAGATTGCATCTCATGAGGAATGGTAGCCGTTGAGTATGACTACCTTTTTTCTGCACCTGGTAATGGCACAATGGCGTTTTTGTTGTATGCCAGTGGCACTGCAGCATGACTGGTATAGCTCGTGCATGCTAGTAGCACGGTGGTATAAGTGGCGCCTGCCGTAGCCATGGCCACGATATTTAAGCGGTTGGTCGCCTAAAACTTGCCACAAGACCGTCAGTTCGGTGGCGAACTTGGATGGATGAGATTTCATCTCATGAGGAAGGACGGACATTGATTATGGCCATATCTTGTTGTATAGAAAAAGTGGCGTTATTGGCATAACGGCGTCTAGCGTAGCCATGGAAGATGTTTTAGAATATTGGTGTTAGACCCAAATATGGCCATGGCAACATTGACCATGTTGTTACATCAGACTTTAAGGCCTTAGGAGAATTACCTGACTTAGATGGCATGGAAACTTTAGCTAAATTAGGGTTTGGCATATCGAAACCCTAATTAGCGTGTATGGCATGGCCGCAACACAGTGGAGTCTTATACAATTGGAGCCATGGCCACATTAAAGGAATTATGGCAGGCCATAATATGAGAACAACCACAGGCGTAAGGATGGCCACGGGTGGTTATAGAAGGCATTTTTTAATGGTTTGGCGGGTTCTAAACGACCTGATTGGTCGATTGAAAATGGGGCCGACAGGCAGCATGAGGCCGGCCTCATTCTAAATATGTATGGCATATTTAGAGCGACCTGATTGGTTGATGGAAAGAGGGCCAGCAAGCAAGGGCGTGGCCACACTTCCAATACGTCGTGGCAGATTTAAAGCGACCTGATTGGTCGACGGAAAGGGGGATGACAAGCAACATGTGTCCAGCCTCATTCTAAATGCATGTGGCACATTTAGAGTGACCTGATTGGTTGATGGAAAGGGGGATGGAAAGCAAGGGCGTGGCCACACTTCCAGTGCACCGTGGCGGATTTAAAGCGGCCTGATTGGTTGATGGAAATGGGCCGATAAGCAACATGGATTCAACCTCATTCTAAATGCATGTGGCGCATTTAGAGCGACCTGATTGGTCGATGGAAAAGGAGCCGTCAAGCAAGGGCGTGGCCACACTTCTAGTGCGCCGTGGAGTATTTAAAGCGACTTGATTGGTCGAGGGAAATAGAGCCAGTTAGGCATGGGGCGTGGCCAATGACTGGTGGCTCCGGTTTATCCTAAGGCATGGCCACGCCTCCCTTTACTGTTGTTCCTATTCTACGACTCCTTCATTTCTCATTTTCTGATTCTGGGAAAGATTTTGCACCTACTAATCCATGGCGGATTAATTACCTAGTTTTCTTAGGCTTAATTTTCGACATGCAAGGTCTGATATACTGCGCAAGGCGCAAAACCATAATCTTTGCAAATTAGTCATGGTAATCAATTGAATTCTATGTGTTGACATAGAGTTCTTTTAAATTCATTGCCAGAGAGCAACATGCTTTCTGTCTGAGCGTTTTGTGCAATGGCCTTGACTTTGGTACTTGGAATTCCGTGATACTCTGCTGCGAGTGAACACAAATCCATCATGCCATACCGATATTAAGGGTTCTGTCGGGGAACATAACATAGGAAAAGTACTTAGTGAATCTTATATTAATAAGTAATATAGGCAAGGCGCCGAAATTTACAAAACATCTGGGATGGTTGCTACATGCGCCAGTCTGGATAAATTTCATGTAAATATATTGAACGGCTCAATAAATATTCCATTGGAGAGGTTAACACTCATGGATCCATTTCCTTACAGAGTGACGTCACTTCAGATGCAAGGTTTTAAAACTTTAACCCTAAGCTAAAAACCACCATCAACATTAAGTCCCCTGCTTAGCACGTAATGGTGGCATTGTTGCGGGGTAAGCATGAGATGGTGACATACAAGAGTAAAATCTAAAGGGCAAGACATGAAGATATTTCCAGGAAAATTCAACTAACCTTTGGCAGGAGGCATGAGTAGGCTATGAACCTTGTGCTGGCGGCTTGGGGTATTTCCAGCTTGGACACAGGGTGCTGGCATTGGTGCTGCCACTTTGGTCACGGAGTGCTAATGTTGGTGATGCAGGTTCGGATGCAGAATGCTAATGTTGGCGTTGCAACCTTAGCTACGGAATGATGATGATGACTGGATTGACCACAGAACGAGCGGAGATGGCGCTGGAATTTTGGCTACTGATCAGCAGAGATGGCGTTTGGCTCTAGTCTGTGGAGTAGTGGAAATGGCTTCAGTCTGTGGAATGGTGGAAATAGCTTCAGTCCATGAAATGGTGGAAACGACTTCGTTTTCTTGACCACGGGATGGGTAGAGATGACGTTGAAACTTTGGCTCGACCATGGAGATGGAGGATGGAGATGGTGTTGATGGCTCCTGGTTCGTTGAACAGTGGAAATGGAACTTGGCTTCAGTCCGTGGAATGGTGAAAATGACACTTGGCTTCATCTCGTGGAACAGTGGATGATGCTGATACTTAGGCCACGGAGCGGTGATGATGGTGCTGCAACATCGACCACAGAGTGCTATTGGTGCTGCAACTTCGACCAAGAAATGTTGATGTTGGCACTCGGAGCATTGGCGATGGCTTTACCACGGAGAGTTTCAGGTTGAGCGGCTGGTGTTCCTCGTGCTAGCGCGTTGCTGGTTCGGCCATGGAGCGGAGATATTGGAAGGCGGCTTGTTTGGCTATGGATCATGAGTGTGATACGCCCAATAATCTATTCCCGTTCATGGAGAAAGGAGGAATCCAGCTTCTGTTCAAACTCTAGAAACTCCGTTCGTATGAAAAGGGGTATCGACCCTCTTCTGTTTTTGTTGCTCGTCTGGCTTCGTGCCTTTGTCTGCAGCGTCCGGCTCCTCTTTGTAATTTTTTATCTTTACAAAGTTATCCATTTGATAATCATTACAACTGTGAAAAGGCTTTGCATGATATTTATAGGAAAATTTAGGTTTATCATAGCACTGATTCCTTTGCCTAAAGGTTGGACGTAGGCAACCTGTAATGCCAATGGTATTAGATCTAACATGTGATCCAGGTTTGATCACTTCTTGTGATGCCCAAATAAGAACATCGTGAGTTTTTTCATTCCTAATATGAAACCGGCAACCTTTTTGCAGGTGACCTTGATTTCTGCAATAATAAGAGACATAAGGAACGTTATTACCTGAATTTGCATGTCTTTATTTTGGAGGTTGATATAATTTGCTCTTTAGAACATTAGTTGCCTAAGTAAGTAGTTCGCTTTTTCCATCTGTGAGAACTTTTAGTTTAGAAGAAGTACTAGCCTTGACAAATTTTACCTTTTTGCTAATACTTGGAGAATATATTCTCTTTTAGCCCAATCCTCGTGTACTATGATTTTTTCTTGCTCCTAGCACAGTGATTGATTTGTTTGAATTGGTATTGAACTTTTTCAAGTCCTCTTCCAACTTCTTGATTTCACCATCTCATTGTCTTTTTCGAATAAAAAAAAACATTTTCTCTGTTTTTATTATTTTTTTCTTTCATGAGAGTTAATCCTTGATTTGTTCTCTGCAAGTTTGAAAAGCGGAGGTCTAACAACCACACCCAATATTTCGATTAGAAATATGTATGGACAACTCAGAGTTACTTTCTAGAGAATCAACTAGACAGTCAGACTCAATCAATATAAAATATCTCAAGGAATTATTATCTCAATCTCTCAATTTGATCTTTACTCAAGAAAATACAATCTGCGAGTCTTTATCAAAAAGAGATAACTTGGATGGTACCAAAGACCAATATCCAAGTGTCAATCAATTTAAATCAACAACCAAAGAGGTAGGATATTCTAATTGATTGAACAACGCACAACCTGTATTATTTCATTTATATAACAAAATATAATACGGAAAAGAAATAACACAGACACCAGAATTTTGTTAAAGAGGAAACCGCAAATGCAGAAAAACCCCGAGACCTAGTCCAGATTAAACATACATTGTATTAAGCCGCTACAGACACTAGCCTACTCCAAGCTAACTTCGGTATGGATTGTAGTTGAACCCCAATCAATCTCACACTGATCCAAGGTACGGTTATGCTTCTACGCCTCTGATCCCAGCAGGATACTACGAACTTGATTCTTTTAGCTGATCTCACCCACACCAAGAGTTGATACGACCCTAAGTCGAAGACTTTAATAAACAAATCTGTATCTCACAGAAAAGTTTACAGTAATAGATAAATTAATCTCTCACGAATAAACCTACAAGTTTTGTTCCGTCTTTTGATAAATCAAGGTGAACAGGAACCAATCAATAAAACCAGACTTATATTCCCGAAGAACAGCTCAGTTTTATCAATCACCTCACAATAGTCTTAATCGACGCAGCGAAAAAAATATTGTGGAATCACAAACGATGAGACGAAGTATTTGTGACTACTTTCATATCTTGCCTATCAGAGATGGAATTCTCAAGCCAATTATTACAATTGTACTCGTATGATAGAAACAACAAGATCAGATCACACAACTACAAGAAAAGTAGTATCAGTCTGGCTTCACAATCCCAATGAAGTCTTTAAGTCGTTAACCTGGTTTTAGAAGAAGAAAACCAAAGGTTAAAGGAGAATTGACTCTATCTTAGCAAACTAGTATCATACATAATATGTGGGGATTAGGTTTCCCAGTTGCTAGAGTTCTCCCTTATATAGTCTCTCAAATCAGGGTTTGCAATCAATGTTAGCTTACTAAAAAAGCATTCAATATTCACCGTTGGATGAAAACCTGATTAGATTCAAGCTAATATTTATCAACCGTTAGATCGAAAACATAGCTTGTTATACACACATGTAATGCACATTTCTAGGCTTGTGTAACCGTACGCAAACTTGTACATTAGTTGGTTCAACAATAATTAACCAAATGGTTAGCCATATGATAACTTTCATATCAACCATATTCTTCTTCACCATAACTAGTCCAAATGACTCAAATGAACTAGTTAGATAATTGTTCAATTGCAAGGAAATCTCATGTACTACACAAGACAGAATCAAAGCAAAAATGATGTAATTCACTCGAATCGATTCATGAACTATAAGGCCACGGTTTGCAATAGCATTCCTTTGTTTATTAAGATAAGTTCACAAACATCGTTTTTAGACATAACCTACTCAAGTTTGTGGACTGGGTTCGCGGACTTAAGTTCCCGGATGGAGTTCACAAACTCCAACAGAAGTTCTCGGGTTCGAGAACTACACCAGTTCGCAGACTGAAGTTCACGTGCTTCTCCGGTTTCACTTGATCAACAAAGTTCGCAAACTTTGGTTCAATCAATAAGGACTTATACATATATGTGTTTCCACAACAATTCTTATATCCTCCAATGGTTATATAGTCTAAACTCTCATTTCAGTCATTGAAATATTCTCAGAGGGCGTTATATAGTTGTTATTCACAAACTATTTTTCATCAGAGCAATTTCCAAACACTACACCAAATTCCCGGATTCGTAACAGGCATTCATAACGGCTTTGTGGTCATATGGTTACGATTTTTTTTATAGGCGTGCAAGTCACATGCTTGGTCATACCTTGGTCGTAACACCTTTAGAATGTGCATGTGCCATTCACATGCGTGGCATTATGTTTCCACCCCACACCCCGCAGAACTAGAGGATTTTTCTCCCCTTTGTCTTTTTCTTCCCATCTCCTCGACTTTTCTTCTAATTTTCGTTTTCTTTTATCTCTCTTTTTCTTCTCTGCCTCTCTTATCTCTTTTCTGTTCTGAAGATTCGTCTAAGGGTTTTGATTTCACTCTATTATTTTTAGAAGAAAACTAAAGTTTTTGTGTGGGTATTTCATAAATCAGTTTTGATTAAGTTTGTTCATCATCTATATTAGGAGTTTAGGGCTTCAAAAATCGATTTTAGGGTTTCATTCTGTATTATGATTCATTTTTCGATTTTAGTTCGTTCGTCGGAGTTCGAACTTGGAAGAACTAATCTTCACTCTCAGCTAATCATGAGAAAGTATCTATTCCACTTTGTTTTAAATTAGGTATCTATTTTAATTTATTTTCAGCTAGATTTAGGTATTTGTTTTAAGGTTTAAAAATGATAATTGATTTAGGGTTTCTTGTTCAATCGAATTTGAGATTTGGGTTTCTGATCTAGGGTTTTTTATTCAGATTTGTTTTCAGATACAGATGGGAATTAATAAAGTTGATAAGGTGACTGAGAAGCTACAAGGGATTGGGATTGTGTCTGGTAGTGCCGATGGTACTGTTCTAACAACTTCTAAGGTAATTTTGATGTTTTTTATTTTTTGGTTTGTTTTTTGTGATTTAGGGTTTTTGATTGGTTTCATAATTGGGGGTATTTTATAGAGGGGAGTTCAACCATTTAATAAAAAGTAAAATGCCTTCATGGTGGAAAGATTAAGAATAAAGTAAGTTGTTCTTTCACTTGTAGTTTCTTCAGTTGAATTAGAACCTATTTCTTTCCCTGGATATACTTTCATACTCCCGTAATTTTTGATGAACCCTTTTGGTTTTTAGGTGTTTCTGTTAGTATTTACTGTGGAGGAGATTGATCGTTTATTATGTGGAGAACAAGATGCTTGGACTTGTTGTAAAATGTGTTGTGTGACTTGTGTCAAGTGCCACTTTCTAACTTTATAGTGATTATGTTTTTCACAGTAAAATGATCTTTTGGATCACATCAAATTTGATCATGGCTACACAGTTAGCAGTCCCCAAATCATTTATCTCAGCACTAGTCGATCTTTTTTTTTCTGCCTTTTTAACTCCTTCAGATGCATCACCTGAACATGTTTCTAATAGTTATTTTTGCTTCATATTCTACAGCAGTTGTCAGAAATTATGAAAGACTAGCAACGTGATCAAAAACAAGATGTCATTCAGTTTGTAACTGGAGCACCTTGACTTCCACATGGAGGCTTAACAACTTTAAACCGTAAGATGACAATTTTCCACAAGGTATGCCTCCATAAATATCGTTCTCTAATAGACTATAAAATTTGCTACTTAAGAAGTCTCTTTATTTATTAATCTTGTGTTATTTATGTTAATATTTCCGCAGCATTCAAACGAATGGGCTGATGGGGACTTGCCCAGTGTGATGACTTGTGCCAACTATCTCAAGCTTCCTCCTTATTCTACCATGGTGAGACTTTCAAAGACCCAAGTTCACTTTTTCTTTCCATTGAAATGTGAAAATTGCTTGATTCGTAAGTTCTGGTATTAAATTATTTTGTTTCGTAGTAAGTTCTCATTTTTAATGGGATTGGTTTTTGTAGGATATAATGAAGGAGAAGTTTCTTTATGCTATAACTGAAGGACAAGGATCTTTCCACTTATCTTAGCTTTTCATCCTCTGGACAGGCACATCAATCTGTGAATTTGTAATTATCAGTCGCAGCTGTTGGTGGTAGGTTATGTAGATAGAAGAAGGAACTGAAGGATTTTTTGGATAAATGATCTTGGTGGTCGTGACTAGGCCTTTGAAGTTGGTATGAATATGTAAGAACTAAAGGAATCCCTTAGGTGATAGTGGTTTAAATAGTTGTTGACAAGGAGCAATCTGGAATGAATTGCCTCAAATTTTTGACGAAGTAGAAGAAAGAAAAAAAAATTGTACATGGTATAAAAAAGTAGTGATCCAATGAAGTCTGTATGGTTTATGGTAACATATTGCTTTATACATGATACATCTCAACTTTGATGACAGTGACTCTAAGGATGAGGTTTGGCTTGTTTGATAGTTTTGTTTCCACTCAATTATAGTACTTATGTATTTGTGTTTTTTATACCGTGGATTGATGATTTGATGTTTTTGGTTTTGATTTTATAGATGTGAAGAAGAAGTGGGAGAGTAGTTCATGGGTAGGAAGCTGCTTGAGCAATAACATATATATGATAAGATGCTTGAATTTATAAGATGTCCCTGGTTTTGTTTGTGTGTTTGAATTTATATAAGTTGCTCTGTCTGACCAAGATCAAAGTTGAACTGAAGTGCAGGGAAAGTATGAAATTATGGAGTTGCTACTGTGAGATGGATGGAGGATATAAAGGATAATGAAATGGTCGTTCTGCTGAGAATGGTCTATAAGCAGGTTGCTTTCTAAATTGGTACAGCCTTTTCCTTACCACTTTTTGTTTGAATCTGCAACCATTAAATGCATGTGTCTTATTTTAAGCTGCATCCATGGAATTACAGGGTTGAAGCTCATTGGACACCGAACACTGGTATGCAGTTATGAGATAATGAACTCCCCTGAAAAGTATGCAGCTAACACTTGTTTGTTTGGAGAAAATAGTCTTTGATAGTATTAGTTCTGAATTTTATGTCCAAAATTTCCTTGTGACTGAGCTTGTGGATTCTTTTTTGTATCAAGGGCCTGCCACCTTGCAAAGAGTGCTTTTAAAGAAGCTATAACAAAGCTGGATACTTGAGTGGAGAATCTTATAAATACAATACTTTGATTATGCAACTATTGCGGGATAACCTTACCTTATGTCACTGGTCTAGTTCATTGTAAGCACTAAATCTTTAACAATATTAATACTGTAGGGTGTTGTTTAGTTTACAACCACAACCCGTATCCCTTCCCTGTCGTGGTGTAAAGGCTTATCTCTTTGGTATCCGTTTCATCTTGTCCTTGTATTCTCAATTGGATCAGTTATGGTTCATGGGACTCATTTTTGCTTCTTTGTTTTATGTTTCACTAGTTAATTATGCATCATTATATGCTTCTGCAGATGAAGCTCAGAGAATGGAAAGTACATTTACTTGTACACTTGATTGATTTTCAATTGGATCAATTAGATTACCAGGTAAGTACTTCACTTGTATACTTGATTGATTTTTTGTTTCTTACAATTGTGTACAAGGTTCTGGTGAGAGAGCTTATTAAATTTGGTTGGTTGCAGGACCAAAGATAGAGCCAACTTATGAAGCTTATGGACTTTTCCAGCTGAAAGTACATTTACTGAGGAGGAGGATGTTTCCATCTATTTAAAGTAAAGATGCTAAACTTCTTTACTTATGTAAACAATTTCCTTTAGCAAGTGGTTCCAAGTTCTCTTTCTCATGTACTACTTTTTACTACCTTAGATTAATGGCATCTTATGATGCAGGGTATACTGAATACTTGTCTCCTTCTGAACTGTTGTTTATTTGTAATGCATCTAATGTATGCTTTTAAATCCTTTCAGAAGTCGTTGGAGTGGATACTGATGTTTTGGAGCTTAAAGAAATAGGAAGACAATCGGAAAGCCTACATCGATTTTTCCGATGCCCAAGCTTTCAATGAAGCAAGCCTGCAAAGGGTGGAGAACAAAGCAACTAAGATTTGTAAGTTCCATGTATTCAAATTTTGTAGGCATTAGTAAGTTTCTATGTGTTCTCTTAGAAATTTGATACTTAACAAAACAAAAAAAAAGTTCGGTACTTAGAGAAATTTCAGTCCTTTTGGTTGATAAATTTCAGTTCTTTTAAAAGTTTAGTTCTTTATAGGACCAGAATATCGCTACAATACTTCTCTACGAGATTAACAACACTTCTCAGCGAGCATCACCTCAAGATCTTCAACTACACTTTGCGAGTGTCACAAAGGCAGTCAAAAGAGCGACGTAATAAATGACAAGTGAAGAAAACTTGAGAAAAGCATGTTTGTCCTGCGATGGTTACAAAACTTGCGAGAATGAACATTGTAACTAATCGCGGTACAATCGCAGAATCAACCCGAAATAAGAGGAAAACTTAGCTGTCATCCACTATGTAACTACCCTATAAATATAGACCCAATGTATCCAGAAGAGGATGATATATTTTTGAGAGTTAAGAAAGTCTTGAGGAGAGAGAAACTTCAAGAGAATAGTTGTAATCTTGAATTCTTCCATTTCTGTAAACACTTCTGAAACCAAAATAATAAAGTGTCATTTTTCATCTTCCATTATGAGTTGATTATAGCAAAATCTTAACAAGGGTGTAGTGTGGGAAATCCTGCAACTACATTTTGGCGCCCGAAACAGGGATTGAATTAGCAAAATCATAGAAAAAGGTGAATAAGAAGATAAGAATTGTTCAAGATTAAGAAAATCATAAAACAAATCAGTGAGATGTTTAAAGGAAGGATGATTAGAATCAAAAAGGATTGTAGAAAATTGGAGTGTGGTATGGTAACGAGAACAATGATTGATAGATTTCATGAAAATATTAAAGGGAAGATACACAAATGGGATTTTGAAGGAAGAAAAATTATGACGGTGGAAAAAATATCACCATTGAAAATTGGGAAAAGTAGGAAATCACATTTACAGCAGCAGAAATACCAGAAGAGAATCTAAGTCATACATCTCCATTGGTAGTCACAGTATCCACTATACCAATGAAAAAGGAGGAATCAATAAAATATGTAGAAGAATGGGCTATGAATAGAACTTTGGTGGATGCAGGAAGTTCTGTAGACATAATATTTTATCATACTTTCCAGAAAATGGGATATAAGGATGAAGAAATGTCTTATTCAACATATCATGTTCATGGCTTTGGAAAGTCTTTAACAAAACCTAAAGGCGAGATAGTGGTACGAATTCCACTAGGGAAATTGAAACACAAGTAACGTTATGTGTGGTAGACGTGGAATCACCGTATAACATGATATTAGGAAGACCATGGATACACGCAATCAAGGTTGTAGCATCAACGTTGCATCAATGCATCAAATTTCCTACACCCAGTGGAATCGGAGAAATTAGAGGAGACACAGATTTTGCGAAATTGTGTTGCCAAGATGAAGTAATAAATTGTGAAGAACGTCCAAAGCTGCGAAAGGCTCGCAGAAAATTGGCGAGAGAAACAAAAAAGGAGGAAGAATTTAAAGTTTACATGATAAGAGCAAAAGAAGGAAAAGGAACACCCAGTGAAATCTCACGAGAAGGAGATGAACTCGCGAGAGTTATGAAAACACCAACACCAATGGGAGAACCTGAAGCCAGTTATATTACAACAGAACCAACAAAAGAAGTAAATATTGGGAGTGAAGAAGAGCCTAAAATGCTGAAAATTGGGACTAGAATGGAGGCAGATGAGGAAGAAAGAACTATAAATCTCTTGCGAGAATATAAAGATATCTTCGCGTGGAGCATGGATGAGATGCCAGGGATAGATCCATCAATAGCATGTCATAAATTAGAAATCAACAAAAATATAAGACCATTTAAGCAAAGAATAAGGAAAATCGCAACAACATATCATTCTCAGATAGAAGAAGAATTACAGAAGATGCTCGACGCGGGAATTATAAGGCAAGCAAAATATCCAGAGTGGATTGCAAATATGGTAGTGGTCCCAAAGAAGAACAAGGGGATAAGAATTTGTATAGATTTCACAGATTTAAACAAGGCTTGTCCTAAAGATAGTTTTCTATTACGGATATCCCACGAGATGGTTGAATCAAAGCGGAAATGCTAGAATATCATCGTTGGATGGATATAAAGGATATAATCAAATCCCTCTCACTGAAGAAGATCAAGAACATACCGCATTTTTTGCTCCAAGAGGATTATATTGTTATACAAAGATGCCATTTGGCTTACAAAATGCTGGTGCAACGTATCAAAGAATGGTGGAGAAGGTGTTTGCAAAGTGGATCCACAAAATATTAGAAGTGTATGTAGATGATATGCTGATCAAAAACAAAGAAGCTGAGAATCATGTGCAATATTTGAAAGAGATTTTCGATTAAATGCGGCAATTTAATATTAAAGTGAATCCCGATAAGTGTACTTTTGGAGTAACTTCAGGGAAATTTTTGGGGTATATTGTATCAAAAGAAGGAATACAAGTTGATCCGGAAAAATTACAAGCAATTCGCGATATGCCAACGCCTGCGACGGTAAAAGATGTGCAAAAATTGAATGGACTCTTAGCCTCGCTAGGAAGATTCATTTCGCGATCTTCAGACAAGTGCAAACATTTTTTCGATATACTCAAGAAGGGAACAAAATTCAAGTGGACAAATGAGTGTGAAAAGGCTTTTCAAGGGATAAAAGAACATTTGATGAACATAACTATCTTACAGAAAGCTGAACCGGGAGAAGAACTATTGATTTATCTCGCAACAACCATATAAGCACTAAGTGTTGTGTTGCTGCGAGTAGATGCATGGGTAGAAAAACCAATTTACTACATCAACAAAATGTTCAATTCTGCAGAAAGAAATTATTCAAAGATTGAGAAACTAATTCTAGCATTGGTACATGCAACTTTTAAGCTTCGCATCTACTTTCAAGTACATAAGGTCAAAGTGTTAACAAAAGTGCCAATTGAGTCAGTAATGAAAAATTCAAAAAGATCAGGCAGAGTTGAGAGATGGAATGCACAAGTAGGACACTTTGATATTCAATATGAAGTTTTATCCTCGCCAAAGTCACAAGTTATCGCAGACTTCTTAGCTGAATTTCCTTTAGAAGATGATGAAGTTGTAGAAGAGATGATGGATGTAGAAGAGGAACATGGAGATCCAAAAGAGCTATTAACAGAACCCGACAGATGGGAGATACTGGTGGATGGATCATCAAATGGGGAAGGAAATGGGATTGGAGTTGTTTTTATTTCACCAGAAGGAGAAAAAATAGCTTTTTCATTTAGATTGGAGTTTGCATCCACTAATAATGAAACAAAATATGAGGTCGTGATTCATGCTTTAAAATTTACGGTAGAAATGAAGTTGGAAAATGCTAGAATCACCAGCGATTCACAGTTGGTTATTCGCCAAATAAAAGGAGAATACACAACAAATGAACCATCTTTAAGAAAGTATAAAAGGTTAGTCGAAGAATTATCTGCGAGAATTCCAAAAATAAAATGGAGACACATATCAAGGAAAGATAATAGGCTCGCAGATGCTTTTTCTTTCATATCCAGTATGATGACTAATCCAGCTGAGAGGTGCATAAAAATTCAAACACTTTTATTACCAGCGATAAACAAGGAAAAAGAAGAGGAAGATGTGATGATGGTAGAAATTGGCAAAGAAGAATTAAAGAGCAATATTACATATTGGCGAGCAGATCTTCATGCATACTTGGCAAGAGGAGAAATCCCAAGAAATCGACTGGAGGCACATAAATTGAAAAGTAGGGCAACCAATTATGAATTAAGAGATGGAGTATTATATCGCAGATCTTTTAGTGGTCCATCGCTAAGATGTTTGACGAGGGAAGAAGTACAAAAAATATTGAAGATGTTACATAGTGGTGACGCTGGTAATCATAGTGGAGGAAGATCGTTGGCATATAGAAAAAAAATGCAAGGCTATTACTGGCCATATATGCATGAAGATGCAAAACAACTCTCAAGGCGTTGCGAAGATTGCCAGCGATATGGAAAGAAGATACATGCACCAGGAGCACCATTATCATCTTCAACAAGTGTATGGCCTTTTGGGAAATGGGGGTTAGATATTATGGGACCATTTGTACCTGGTTCTGGACAAAGAAGATATTTGATTATCGCAACAGATTATTTCACAAAATGGGGAGAAGTAAAAGCAGTACAACATATTCGCGATAAAGATATTTTTACATTCATATTTGAGAATATAATTTGCAGATTTGGGATTCCAGCACAGTTGGTATCTGATAATGGAAAGCAATTTGAAGGGAAGAATATAGAATTGTTACTCAATGCATTTAAGGTAAAGTGTGGAAAATCTACTCCTCTATATCCACAAGCAAATGGTCAAGCTTAAGCAACTAATAAGACAATCGCAGATATCTTAAAAAATAAACTAGAGGGATACCACAGAGCATGGTGTGAACAGGTGCATAATTCAATATGGGCCTACAATACAAGTAGACGAGAAGCTACTGGAATGTCACCTTTTTGTTTGACATATGGAGTTGAAGTTGTGTTACCAACATAAGTAGCTATTCCTACAACAAAAAGAGAGGCTTGGGAAAGAAATCTAAGTGCTGGAATGATTTTAAATAAATTGGATGAATTAGAAGAAAAAAGATAAAAAACTTTGCAACATATGGAAAATTACCAGCGAAGATTAGCTCGCAAGTACAACAAACGTGTTAAGAAACGTGAATTTCAACCTGGCGATTTAGTGCTGCGAGAAACACCAAGTTATCAGCGAGAGAATGGTGGAAAGTTGGCGAGAAAATGGGATGGGCCATACATCATTAAAGAGATAGTTGGAGCCGGGGCATACAAACTAATGGACCCTGAAGGGAGAGATGTTGGTCAAAGACTTGACAGACTATGGAATAGACTATATCTGAAAAAGTATTATCAATGAAAACTTCTGCAAAATAAGAGATACATGTACGTTGAAAAAAAAAATTATGATTGCGAGGTTCTCTTAATAATAAAGCAAAGCAAGAACTGCGAGCATAATCGCAAGAATGGCGGATAAAATTTCGCAGAGATTAATAGAATGGGACGAACCTATATGGCGTGCACCCTAGTTCGCGAATAAAATTTCGCAAGAGGCAAATATAAGACCTAATAGTGCATCATATAAGGGGGTATCTCTTGACATGACTCAGTGATAAGGTTATACCGCTGCTGGAACCTGAGTTATGCAGATGTTGGGGTTAAAGAAAACCCATCCAAGAGAGGGATCTTGGATTTCCAATTATATAAGGTTATACCCTGATTGGACGACTAAGGACCTCTTCTAAGGAGTGCATAGTATGACCAAGGTGCCGAGGTACACGGTTGAGTCAAGGGTTCCCGGGGCGTACGAAACTACCCTGGCCATCCTTGGAAAGTCTTGGCTACGATGCACTCGGCCCGAAGAAATCCCCACTTAGGGTGCAGTCTTGTAACTATAATCCATATAGGCATAAAGGACAAGAGGGCGAAAAACAAGCTGGTTGTTGGAAAATCATGGATGGTGGTCAAGGTTAAGGGAAAGCTAGTATTGTATTAGCCGAATATCATTATACTTCTACAAATGTGCCCTCCTTGAAGGGGCAACCAGGGGAAGATAAGGGTTTTTGATTTGGCGGCACCCTCCATTAGGAGAGATCTGATAAGTGTCTAAAGACGACAATGTCATGGGGCATTATGATCGCAATAACATTTAGGCCTGTCATATTGTCGCGTGACGAAAGTTATACAAAGGCAACAAGACAAAATAAAAAAGTTAAGATGAGATCAATGGGTTTTTACATGAAAGTGTAAAGACGTCCTGCGATTTCATCGCAAAGAACTAAAACGTGGAGTCAATGTCATAAGGTTTAATTCTTTCAAGAGAGTTTACACTTATCATATTGTCGCAGAGATGGTGAAAAAATATTGATAAGACAAGATCAATGGGTCAATACATGCAAATGTAAAGACGTCTTGCGATTTTGTCAAGAACATTTAGGCCTGTCATATTGTCGCGTGACGAAAGTTATACAAAGGCAACAAGCCAAAATAAAAAAGTTAAGATGAGATCAATGGGTTTTTACATGAAAGAAAAACGCAGAGATGGTGAAAAAATATTGATAAGACAAGATCAATGGGTCAATACATGCAAATGTAAATACGTCCTGCGATTTTGTCGCAGAAAGAAAAAAAATTTTTTGGAAAAATAAGACCTTTAACTAGGAAGGCAAAATAAGACCAACAGAATAATCTTAAAAAATTAACTATTCTATTTTAAGATGCATGAAAGATTTGTTCATCGCAGGAGATTATATAAGAAGGCAGATTCGTAACATCGTAAACTCTTTCAGAATTTTTCGGAATATCGCAACTGTACTCATTATAATGCAGAAATATTCATATTTTCACAGTTCACAGAAAGGAGACACAAGAAATAATTCACCATTTCAAGAAAGATAATGAAGGGCAAGTAGGGGAGTGGAGAAATAAGATTTCATTATCTTCCTTGAGGATATTCAAAGTAAATAAAATCAAAAGTTGAATTCTCAAAATTTCAAAAGTTACATTATTCGCAAGAAAGAAGAAGAAAAAGAAATCAAAAATGAAATTCAAGTTTTGACGATTGTCTCGCCAGATTCACTATTCTTGCTCGCCAGATTCGTTATTCTTGCCAGAATTGTCAGCTTCATGAGTATTCTTCTCACCGCTTGTAGTTACTTCTATAGGAGGACTTCTTTATTCTTCATCATCTTCTTGAGTGATATTTTCTTCATCAGTGAATTCTAATTCCTTATCCATGGGAAGAGGAGTTTTATCATCATCAACTTTTAAAGGAGGAACAGATACAAGAGGGAGAGAATGGGAGAGCAGAATATCGTTCACAAGAACTTTAGCACTGAGTTGAACCTTGCGAAGGAAACCTCTGTCACGATTCCTAATCTCTATATTTTTGAAATACTCGAGATAATCAAGCCTTCTTTTTGCTTTGTCGTGAGCTTCAATATAATTGGAAGTAAGAGTCTTGTTTTCTTTGCGAACTTTATCCAGTTTACCAGTAAGATCAGCGATGGTAGAATGAAGACTTCTTTCAGATTCTGCGAGTAACAAAAGTGATAAAAGATCATTCAGTCAAAGATTTTGCAAGAAACATAACACAAGATTTGACATAAAGGACAACAAGAGAGGTAGTCAATTGACTACCTTCTTTCTGCGAGGTTAAGTTTTGAATTAATGTAAAGAAACAGTTTTCCAATTGATTCATAGCGTCATCAAATTTATCGCCAACCACACCCTTCAGACGAGACTTCATGTTTTCTTCTCTGGTGCGTAAATACGAGTTTTCCTTTGATAGTAAAGAATGAGACTTTTCAATTGAGAATATTGATGTTGAAGCTCGCTGGCCTTCAAACTAAGAGTTAACCTACCCTTGATAAGTTTATCCTTCTCAGCAGCAGATGATTCAGTTACTTCCTTGAGTTCATCATTAAGGGAACGAAGAGATTGCTCTTGATTATCACATATTCTTTTTAGATTACTCAATTGCTGCGAAGAAATCGCCATCAAGCTTGAAAATCTATGTTTTCTTGGGATAAAGTTCTATTTTCATCTGATAAAGATTCTACCGCCAAGTTAGACTTGGTTAACGAATATGAGAGACGAGTAATCTCGTTACTTAATAAATTTTGACTTTGCGATAGTTGGTTATTTTCATTAGTAAGATTATATATTTGATCGATCGAATATGTATAGAGATTATCTAATCTATTATACTGGTCCATCCAAGAATCTCTTTCAACACGAGCTTCGTCAGCAATAGATTCAAATTTAAGTCTTTCCATGAAACGAGTCCGATTTGAAACTAATATAAGAATCAAGAATTTAAGAAGGAGACTTGAGTACAAAAGATATGAAAGTAAAACAGAAAAACAAAAGGGTAGAGGCAGAAAAATTGTACCTTTCAGCTCGTCATTTTTTCTGCGAAGGTTCTCGCAGTTAAGAGAAGAGTTGCGAAGCATATGGTTCATAGTATCACATTCAGAAGTTTTGACTTGAAGGCTTTTTCTCAGAGTTTCAACTTCATTCTCTAAATATGCTCGTGAAGCAGTGTTATCAGAGCCAAAATATTTAAGCAAGGTCTCGCAAGATTCATATTGGAGAAATTCAGTAGAAGATTTTCTAGCATCATCTAAAATATTAGATAAAATTTTAAAAGCAATATCAACTCCAGCTAAGATTCCATTCGATGGAGGAAGAGATGCAGAGGGTGAAGTGGTAACAAGGGTAAGTTGATAATTTGAGTCATTTGCGATGGTTGTATTATCAGAAGGAGGAGTGTTGGGAAAAATAACAGTTGAAGGCAGTAAAAGGCTAGAAGGAACTTCAGTCACAACAATTTCAGGAGCTTGATTTGTCAATGAATCAAAAGAAGTAGAGGTGTTGGCAGCGATGTTCTCGCAGACAAAAGGAAGAGGACCAAGTTGCGAGGGTGTGGGAGAAACTCTTGCAGATGCTAATGTGGGGATGGAGAAATCAGCCTCAAGAGCTTTGAAATGACGAGATCTTTTGGGAGGATTAGCGATGTTCTCGACATTCTGCGAATAATAACTTAGATAAGAAACATAGGCAACAATATTGTTATTAAGAAATAGGATGTGTTTCTTACCACCTTATCATTCGCATAACTTCTCTTCTTCTTCTCAGTCGGTCTTTTGCGAGCATTAGGGTTTTGACCTGAGGATTGGGTGTTAAGGGTAGTTCCACTGAAGAGAAGACATAATACGAGAGTTATGAAGGATCAAATAGAGAAGATCGAAGAATATGAGTAAAAATTGAATCAAATAAAGATTATAATCAAAAAACATACCTTGATGATTCCATTAGAACAGTAGCAGGAGAATATGAAGAAGAAGAAAAGTTGCAGACGGAAGATAAAATAAACAGATGAAGAAGATAGAGAAGTTGAAGAAGAAAATTATTTTTGAAGTTTAACTCTACCTTTTATAGGCAAAAGGGAATAACTTGTTGAGTAAAGACGTGTCAGTAAAAAGATGAATTTACAACACGTGTAGGCGGTTAAAGCTAAATTAACGGAGCAATGTCGAGAAGAAAATATGGAAAGAAGAGAGGCTGCGAGCACTTTGAAGAATTGAAGATTCTCATATCCTCTCCACTTTGCGAAGAAGACATGAGAAGAGGCAAGATGTAGGACCAGGATATCGCTACAATACTTCTCTACGAGATTAACAACACTTCTCAGCGAGCATCACCGCAAGATCTTCAACTACACTTTGCGAGTGTCACAAAGGTAGTCAAAAGAGCGACGTAATAAATGATGAGTGAAGAAAACTTGAGAAAAGCATGTTTGTCCTGCGATGGTTACAAAACTTGCGAGAATGAACATTGTAACTAATCGCGGTACAATCGCAGAATCAACCCGAAATAAGAGGAAAACTTAGCTGTCATCCACTATGTAACTACCCTATAAATATAGACCCAATGTATCCAGAAGAGGATGATGTATTTTTGAGAGTTAAGAAAGTCTTGAGGAGAGAGAAACTTCAAGAGATTAGTTGTAATCTTGAATTCTTCCATTTCTTTAAACACTTCTGAAACCAAAAAAATAAAGTGTCGTTTTTCATCTTCAATTATGAGTTGATTATAGCAAAATATTAACAAGGGTGTAGTGTGGGAAATTTTGCAACTACATTCTTTGTAATATAACATTGATATGAATGTGATATGAATAGATTACAAAAGAAGTGGATGAATTGTTGTTGAGTGTGGATGGATGTATGCAGGTATTTTATTTAGAATCCCGGCTTATTTCCGGCAGTAAATGAACTGCCGGTCAGTCTTAACCTGGTCAAAATTAGTCAATATTGACCAATTTTGACCAGGTCAAGGTTGACCAGCAGTAAAAAAAATTTTGTTACGACTACAATATTACAAAAATTTAGTAACGGCTTTAAGCTATTACCACGTGTCAATTTGTAATGGCCCTCAGCTGTTACGGCCGCCGTTGCAACCAAAAATTTGTAACGGCTGCATTGCCATTACGAAAAATGTAACATCCACTTTTGAAACAAGCGAGAGCCGTTACAAACCGTTTTAGTAACGGCTCAACTCCGTTACGAATCCTGGAATTTGGTGTAGTGAAAATGATTGAAACATAACATGACTTTCGTCACTAGGTAAAGATGAACTTGGCTAAAGTGAAAGCTTTATCAACACATATTTCGAGAATTAGATAAGCAAGATATACTCAGCTCGAAATATCACATATGTATAATCTTAGTCTATATAGTAATACGACTTTTGTCTCAAGATAGGAGATAGAGTAGATATACTTTTGAGTGATAGATAAGTTCAAGTCTCCACATACCTTTTAGTCGATGAAGATCCACTGGTTCCTTGAGTAGTCCTTCATCTTTTATGATGATCGCCATGGAGTTCTTGAGCTCAACTACACTTTCTATCCTAGTCCGAGACCTTAGCTATAACAGACTAGAAATCAAGACTTTATAGTTTTGATCACTAACATTGAAAAACATGCTTGAGATAGCAACGCATGTGAGTTCGACCGAGCAATGCTCTAACAAATTTTTTCTTTCAATATAATGAGATTTCTTTGAAGATTTTCACACTCAGAATTTTTTGAACGCACATCTTCTTCACGATCTTTAAGAAGGGATTGTATTAGCATATAATCACAATCATAATCATTAATGAGCTTTCTCAATTTCCTGTTCTCTCGTCAGAGAGGAGTCAGAAAACCAATCAGACATGACGTTAACCTTTTTTTCTTTATAAGATGGTCAAATAATTTGGTATATTGTTTATCAATATCAGTATCACTTTCGCCAGAAAGTTCATCCAACTGCTCCTCTAGGCGAGTCACCCAGTTATTCACATCTTTAGATGGGATAGTTTTCTCACGTGAACCCAAACCTTGAAAGTTGTCTGAATGATCTAGTGATACGTTTATTGAGATTTTACTCTTGTCCATATAGTCAGATTACTTCAAACACGGACTTATTAGGTCTTCAACGTCTTTTCCTGCTCTGATACCAACTAAAAACACTAGAGTACCAAATTACACCACCAACTTTTTTTAGGCAACTTGTATGGATGAAAACATAAATCAATTTCGAGAGTTCAACTTAATGAATCTTAATCAAGGAATAAATATTCAGAGTTATATATCTTTAGCTCACAATCGGAAAGTTTACAAAGACTAGTTCATGAACCTGATTTACGTGTGAGAGTACTTGGGTAATTACAAAGATCAATTTCCAAGTAATCAATCATGTCGTATCCAACAATCAAGTCGTAACTTGATTTACTGTATCTACTGTGATTGATTTACGTACAACCTGTGATATTTCAATTATAAAGATAAACAATATAATGCGGAAAAGAAATAATTCAAACACCAGAAATTTTGTTAACGAGGAAACTGCAAATGCATAAAAACTAGGGGACCTAGTCCAGATTGAACACCAAACTGTATTAAGCCGCTACAGATACTAGCATAGTACCAATTAACTTTAGACTAGAATGCAGTTGATACAAAATTAAACCCTCACATAAAATTCAGTTATATTCGCGCTCTTTATGCCTCTTGAATCCTAGCAGGACTCATGCGCAAATAATTTCCTTAGCCGACGTCTTTTACATCCTAAGAGTTGCTTCAAATCAATTGAATAATTTAAACCAATCTTCCTCCCATAGATAAGCCTATATGTGTGATTTTATTTTTGATTGTAGATCAAGGTGATTGGAAATCGATAGCAATAGATAAAGTCCAGCTAACCTCAAAATCCGAACTTATGTAACCGAAGTGCATCCTAGATTATTATTCACCTCACAAGTATTAAACTTGTTGAATCAATCAAAGTCTGAGACAAAGATAACTTTGATGATTTGTATTTATCTTGTTCAAGTGAGCATCTCAACAATCGAACAATATCAGGATACTCGAGATATCAATAAATAATAACTGGACTTAGATTCACGAATCCCTATGAGGTATTTATAGTTAATAAACCGTAAAAAAGTTTTAGGAAGAGTACGACTCTAGTTTTACAACTAGGACACGCCAATAAAAGTAGTGTCGGGACTCAAAGATCCCAGTTGTTTGAGGTTCCCCTTTTATAGATATTTTAAAGCATAGGTTTCTTTAGGTTTAATCTAAGATAGCTTTAGAACCAAGCAAACAATATCCACCATTAGATGAATCTTTGTATCTGATTTACATAACATGATATACACTCTGGTTAGGATAAAATATAACCGAATCGTGTACAAAATACCATGCTCATGAATGGTTAGTCGAAACTAGCTAACTGAACTATAAGCTTGAGTATTTTCATAAAACACTTAAGACTTAACTCAAGTCACAATTATGTGATCAAATATGTTTATGATGTTTTTAAAGATTATTCAAACGGTGCGCGAGTTATAACCCCAAAGGTGTCACTATCCATCCACAAAAAACCCATCAAAACCCCAAAGTTTTGGTTTCATCATAAAATTTGATGAAACGAATTTTGAAATTTGGGGTTTTTGTATCAATTTTTAAAAATTTGGGGTTTTTTATCAATTTTGTTTAAGATGGAGTTTTAATGGATCCCAACATCTGAGTGGGGTTTTTGTACCACAAATTTGGTCACCTTGGATTTTTATGACTAGTTTTGTTATTCAAATGTTTATTATCTTTGAGAAATAATTTAAGTGCATATGAATTTGATCGACATGGTAAGTAGATGTACAAGGTACAAATAATTAACCAGTTCATGAACAACTAAGTCAAAGTACTATTACGATATGTATACCTTATAACATGACCGAGTTCTGGAGTTAACATAACTTTTACGGTACGTGTACTGGTATGGATACCTTAAGATATAACCAGTTCCGTAATTCATAGAACTTTTTAAGGTGTCCATATAGGTATGCATACCAAAAGATATGTTTGTCGACGTATAGCTGCTCTGTTAGTGTAATGAGTACATGTATTACGGGAGCAGACCTATAAAAGTTTCCTTAGCTTGTAGACTGGTATGTATACTGAAAACACTAGGGTACCAAAAATACACCACTAACGTTTTCGTCGGTAATCTCTATGGACAAATTCAATACAACTCCGAGAAGAAAAACACAATCAAGGAAAGTGTCTAGAGTTATATCTCTATATCTCTTGTGATTAGAACATTTACAAAATTGAATATGTGAACCTAATCACAAAGAGAATTCTTGGACGGTACCAAAGACCAATATCCAAGGATCAATCAAGACGTATCCAACAAAACTAGGTCGGACATATCTAATATGATTCATCAATGCACAACCTGTGATATTGCAATTATAAATATAAAGAATATGATATGGAACGAGAAATAACATAGACACCAGAAATTATTTTAACAAGGAAATCGCAAATGCAGAAAAACCCCGGGACCTAGTCCAGGCTGAATACGAAATTTTATTAAGCCGTTATAGACACTATCCTACTACCAATTAACTTCGGTATGGAATGTAATTGATCCCTAAAAGGAAATACACCGATTAAGGTACAATCGCTCTTTTTACGCCTCTTGAATCCCAGCATGACACTGCACAATTGATTCCCTTAGATAATGTCACACCAACTAAGAGTTTCTTCAACTCAACTGAAGACTTTAAACCAAATATGACTCCCACAGATTAAGCCTTTCATTGATTTCCTAGTTCGATTAAAACAGATGATCATATCAAACGTACGATCAAGATCCAAGGTGATGGAAATTGATAGAAATTTGACAGAAGTATAGCTATCCTCAAAATCCGGACTTATTCAACCCGAAGTGCATCCTAGATTAATATTCACCTCAAAAGTATAAAACTTGCGGAATCATAAAGTTTGAGACTTAAGAGAATTTTGTGATTTCTATCTATCTTGTTCAAGTGATAAAGTAATATCGAACAAGATCAGGATACTCAATTTATCAAGATAAAAGATAACCAGTCCTGGATTCACGAATACCAATGAAGTCTTTGACTGTTGTTAAACCCTAAAATGGTTTTTGGAGATGAAGACTCTAGATACAACTAGGACACACCAAAATGTAGTGTCATGATTCAAAGATCCTAGTTTCCAAGAGTTCGCATTATATAGACATTCAAAACATAGGTTTCTTTAGGTTTAAGCTAAGATAGCTTTGGAACCAAGCAAACAATATTCACCGTTAGATGAAAACTTTGAAACTTATTCACATAAACAAGATATAAACTCTAGTTAAGTATACCGTAACCGAACCATGTATAAAGACTATTCCAACATGGTTAGACGAAACTAGCCGATTTGAACTTAAAAGCTTAACACTCATTTTCATGAACACAAAGACATTGATCTTGAGTCACAATCATGTGTTCAAATAAGTCTAGTATATTTATAGAGAATTGATCAAATGTAAATTATCTCAGAGAAATAATTTAATTTCTATTGAATCATGATCGATAGTTGGTAAATACACAAAGTACAAATACTTGAGTCGTTCGTGAATCGTCTGAGTCATGGTACGCGAACCGGTTTGCAAACTTTTTCGTTGAGAAGAATCACTAACCTTGACAAATTTTACCTCTTTGCTAATACTTGGAGCATATATTCCCTTATAGCCCAATCCTACACCAACTTCATATAGTTAAGACTAAACAACTACCCCTAGTTCACTTAGTTTCCTCAGTATCCTTGCGCTTCCGACTTCGATGAGTGCACGCATCGGAAAAAATTCTTTGGATTGTATTCCAAACAGTAAAGTAACAAAAAATCTATTTGTTAACAACTCTATTGATTCTCTCAAGATAAAGATATGTAGGAAATACCATATGGTCCTAGAAATAATATATTAGAGTAAGTTTGGTCCAGTTGATGGAGTCAACTGTCTGTTTGGTCCATTTTCAAAAAATACATATATATTGCTATTTGGTCATAGAAATTATGGTTTGGTCCTATGGTGACATCATGGATGATGTAATTGTCATCTTGTAGTGGCATAAATACCCTTTTGGGACAATTACATCATCCATGACATCACCGTAGGACATATATACTCAATTTATCAAGAGAGAAGGTATTATTTTTAGATTTACTTTCTCTTACCTCCATATTTTCAGATCTAGTTTTTCTCTCTTTATTTTTTTCTTCTTCTAGGGTTTTGATTTTGCAGAGATGATAAAGACGATTTGCAGAGAAGATTTGTGTTAGTTCATCATCTCTATCTTTATCTTCCTGCCGCTATAACAATGGCGATTCGAAGGTGAAAATCTAAATTTCTTTTGTTTTTTGTTTTTTGTTTTTTTTTTTGGATTTGTTTTTTATTTCTTCATGATGTTGTAACAATGGCGTCTCCACGAGCAACTCATGTTGCTGATGCTACTCGTGTTGAAGATGATGACCTTTGCCGTTGTTTATGATGAAGATGAACTCTGTTGTTGTTTAAGACAAAGATGATGAACTCATGTTGCTGTTGCTACACGTGTTGAAGATGAAGATGACGAAGAATTCCTTTTCTACTGCTGTTTGAAGATTGATGAAGGCTATGAAGTTCATCGAACATAATGAACTCAAATCTGATATTGTTGAAGAATGATGGAGACGACGAAGTTCATCAAATAGAATGAACTCTGATTTTTGATGAAGTTCATTGATTAAAACTGAAAAAGTGGGGGTCTAACAACCTCACCCAATATTTTACTTAGCAATCTGTATGGACTAACTGCAATATACTTTTAAGAGAATCAACTAGACATACATACTCAATCTTAATAAAAACTATATCAAAGAGTTATATCTCAATTTCTCGATTCAATCCCAACTCAAATAAATAGAAATCGGTGAGTCTGATTGAATACAAGGGAAATAACTTGAATGGTACCAAAGACCAATGTTCAAGGATCAATCAATAACCAAAGGTTGGATTTACCAATTCATCGATACAACACATAACCTGTGATATTTCAATTATATAACAAAATATAATGCAGAAAATAAATAACACAGACACCAGAAGTTTTGTTAACGAGGAAACCGCAAATGCATAAAAACCCCGGGACCTAGTCTAGATTGAACACACACTGTATTAAGCCGCTACAGACACTAGCCTACTACAAACTAACTTCGGTATGGACTGTAGTTGAACCCCGATCAATCTCACATTGATCCAAGTTACAGTTGCTCCTTACGTTTCTGATCCTAGCAGGATACTACGCACTTGATTCCCTTAGCTGATCTGACCCACAACTAAGAGTTGCTACGACCCAAAGTCGAAGACTTTAATAAATAAACATGTCTCACAGAAAAGTCTATAAGAATAGATAAATATGTCTCCCACAGAAATACCTATGAATTTTGTTCCGTCTTTTGATAAATCAAGGTGAACATGAACCAATCGATAACCCGGACTTATATTCCCAAAGAACAACCTAGAATTATCAATCACCTCATAATAATATTAATCGACTAGCGAAATAAGATATTGCAGAATCACAAACAATGATAAAAAGATGTTTATGGATTATTTTCTATCTTGCCTACCAGGGAAATTAATCTCAAGCCAATCTTACGATTGTACTCAAATACGATAGAAACAACAAGATTAGATCACACAACTACAGAGAAAATAGTTGGGTCTGGCTTCACAATCCCAATGAATTCTTCAAGTCGTTAACCTACAGGGTCTCGATAGAAACATAAGGTTAAAGGAGAATCGACTCTAGCTTATACAACTAGCATCACACAGGAGGTATGTGATTAGGTTTCTCAATTGCTAGAGTTCTCCTTTATATAGTCTCCAAATTAGGGTTTGCAATCTAAGTTACCTTGGTAAAAATGCATTCAATATTCACCGTTAGATGAAAACCTGATTAAATTCAAGCTAATATCTTTTAACCGTTAGATCGAACTTAGCTTGTCATACACAAATGAAATGCACGTTCATTTAGGTTTGTGTAACCGTACCTAAACGGGTACACCTAGTTGGTTCAACATTAGTTAACCAATGGTTATCCATATGAGCACTTTCATATCAACCTTATTCATCTTCACCATAACTAGTTCAAGTGACTCAAATGAACTAGTTAGAGAGATGTTTAATTGCTTAGATCTCATAGAAGTATACAAGACACAATCAGAGCAGAGATGATTTTGATTCACTTGAATCGATTCATGAATATTATAGCCACGGTTTGCAAATATGCATTCCTTAATTTATAAATGTCTTAGTTCACGAATAAACCGTTTTTATAAAATAACTCACTTAAGTACGCATACTTAAGTACCCGGACTGAGCTTGTTTGCAGAAATTCACGGGATGTGAACTTCCGACAGTACGCATACAGGTACGCGGACTTCGCTCCGGTTATCCTAAACAGCAAAGTACGCATACTTTGGTTCAAGGATTTTGGACTTACACAAGTATGAGTTCACGTACAATGTTTATATCCATTCAAGGTTATATATTCTAAACTCTCATTTCAATCATTGAAACATTCTTAGAGGATGTTATATATAGCGGTTATTCACTCACTATTTTTCATCAAAGCGATTTTCAAGGGATTGAAACAATAACATGATTTTCGTCACGAGTAAAGATGAACTCGGCCAAAGCGAAAGCTTACCAACACATATTTTGGGAAAAATATAAGCGAGATAAACTCGGCTCAAAATAGCAAATGTGTATGATCGAAGTATATATAGCAATACAACTTTTGTCTCAAGATAGGAGATAAAGTAGATAGACTTTTGAGTGATAGATAAGGTCAAGTCTCCACATACCTTTTTGTCGATGAAGTTTGATAGCTGCCTAAATTACATATTTTGAGTATCAATTTTGTATGCTTTTCTTGGTTATTCTCTTGTATTTTTTGTATATTATGCTTTGTTTTTATTTTGTAGATGTTTTAGAGTCATGTGACGTGAAAGAAGGCGAATAAGAGCTTAATTCATTATTTGGAGAATTTGGAATTTAGGGAGTCGAAGCGTGCATGACTCTAATTACTCAGGGACACTTGTTTCTTACTTTACTTCCTAACCTAATTTCAGTCCAAGCTCATTTCCCCTACACGAGCACTACACTACTCTCAACGCCGGCAATACGAGGCTCGATGGCTGAGTACCAAGGGTTCAGAGAGGATTCGAATTCAAGACAAGGGATTACGAGTTTGGTGATTTTGCCGTAGGACCTGTTCTGCCGAGAACTTAATAGCTAAATATGAGTTCAATTCCATTGATTGATTGTAAAAGAACGAAGCATATTACAAAGGAGAATTGATTTTACCCACGACAAATTGTAAACTAATTTCGCTTAATAAATTATGCTTCAAAAAAAGAAAAAAGAAAAAGGAGAATTGATTTCTTATATGCATTTAGAAGATGGGTTTGCATCGGATTGGAATTTGGTTTTGAATTTGTTTTGCTGCCAAGGAAAGTCAGTGAAGAAGATAAGTTACTGCCATTGAAAATCGATGATAGATGGAGGAGATAAAGAAGAGACATTGAGTTCTGAAATGACTAGGACTTATGAGTATGTGTGATTGAATGTGTTGAACATTGATTTTCAGGGAAGGAGTTTGTGCAGTATCTTATATACGGACGATGCACAACCTTCACTAGTTGGCTAAATACACGCAAAGTGTTTGTCAAAAGGGCTGAGTGGCTTGTCTGCAACCAAGTGACAACATTCAGCTAGACCATGGTTCTGGTGGGTCTTTGAGAAGAACTAGGATAAGAATTGCGAAGTTGAGACAAAGAAGTAGGTTTGCCTTCAGAGCCAAGTTATAAGGGGTTCTGGAACGAATCTGTAGGAGTTCAAGCCGTGAAGTTAGAAGAAACAAGTATTGTTGCTTCCATGGGGATTGTGGATGTTTACAAGGGTCGAGTTTTTCAGAACTCAAGAAGAAGAAGAAAGAATGAAGGGAGTTTCTGCTGTTATGGTTTGTATACGGCAGTTAAGTGGCTCGACTTGTGGAAAGTATCAGGTGCAGTGATTTGTGTGCGCTATTTGAGCAATGTTTGGCATCTGCTTGGAGATAATTTAGAAGCCAACAAGAAAAACACATGCGGGTGTTTGCTTGGCCGACAAAACAAGTTTAAGAAGTTAAGAAGAACAAGGATCTGGTGATTTAAGTGTTTAGCATGGATTTTGAACCTGAGATTTGGGTTTGTGCTAGAATGAAGTTGCCAGCGAAGAAAGGAGTTACAGGAAAGTATTGGGTTATGTTTGAACTCCCGATATCAGCAAGAAAGTAGAGTCCAAGAACTGTCTCTGCCACTAGTAACTATGTGGTTTTGAGTCTATGCATGTATTTCAAATTTAGAAGGACCAAGAGCTGGTTTACTCAATTAATGGGAGGATTTAGATAGAGTTTGACTGAGAGAAATCAGGAAAGAAGACCTAGTTCTACTGATATGTTCTTGTCACTAAACCAGATGCATTGCCAAGTCTAGCCGCAGCTAACTATGCTCTCAAGGATTGTGTTCAGTGGGTCAAGGTAAATTTTGGAGGTTAAGAAAAGTAAAGATTAGTTGAGCACGATTTGGTAGAAGATTTGATTGAAAACAGTGGCCAACAAGACAGGAAAGAAAGGGATTCTGAAAGCTATAAAAAGAAGACTAAACCTACAGAAAAATCATCCCATACCCCCTTATCACTGCCGTTCACAGCCAAAAGAGAGGAGCTTTTGCTCCTCTCCAAACCCTTCCATTATTATCTTCATCCCCACCTACATAACCATCTCCACTACAGCCATCATCCATTCATTCCACCACCATATGCATCCCATTCACCTGCAGATGTCAATAAATCATATCTACAAAATATATTTTTATTAGTTATTGTTTTTTGCATCTTTGGTTGGCTTAACACTAACATAGCTGAGATATCATCCGAAATCAGCTACACCAAGAGCTTCAAGGTGGGACTTTACAACAATAAAGAAAACAATGCTCAAGAAGTATATTATAAGCTTAGATGTACTTGTTTATGAACCTTAAAAATGAATGCATAATAAGTTATGTTAGCAAAAATATGAATGCAAAGTTCCACACCTTAATAAATAATTGCATAACATCTTATGTAGCTCAAATTTTGAATGCATGACCAGTTATGCACTATTTAAAAATGAGAAAGTGTTAAGCATGAGTGCATAATAAGTTATGCACCTTAATAAATAAACGCATAAAATATTATGCAGCTCCAATATTAAATGCATGACTAGTTATGCATTGTTTAAAATAGTTGTATCATAGGTTATGCATATAAAAAATGTTGTTATATTTGTTATGCATTCCTTGATGAGTGTTGTTAATCATGATGCAGTTTCATGAGAACTTTAGAGACGAGTACAGTGCAATGGAGTTGGAACTCTATGAACTAAGAGAA
The DNA here is from genome assembly GCA_023529315.1 of Papaver bracteatum. Taxonomy (NCBI): domain Eukaryota; kingdom Viridiplantae; phylum Streptophyta; class Magnoliopsida; order Ranunculales; family Papaveraceae; genus Papaver; species Papaver bracteatum. Next base: position 101,567 of record JAJJWX010004598.1, read on the forward strand.
CTAAGAAAAATGACACATTTACTTGAACTCGTCATAATGAATCTTGAAGAGAATAGGGACAAGTATGAAGAAGCATCTCAGGGTGCGTTACAGATCATTGAAGAATAAAAGTGTCCCGATAGTACTGGAGCAAGGTTAAAGATTGTTCAAGAAAAGCTGAAAGACACAAAGCCGACTCAGGAGACATATAGACAGAGTGGATGAGACTTCAATTCTCAGTTGTATGAATATGTGAAGATGTTGCTCGTTGATTCATGCATAAAAGAGGTCAAGGTGGAGTCTTTAGGTGGCCCTAGTGTCGATGCATCATCAACTGAGCTTAGCGTCCCACTGAGTCAAAATTGTCCAAGGAATGAGACACTTATTGAACTAGTATCTTCAACTAAACCACCTACACAAGAATCATTGCCAGAAGTTATTAAACTTGATAGCCAAAACCAAACTTCTGGACAAGGACTCCAATCTTCACCTTTCAAGTTCATGGACATGGAAAAAGTTTTTAATCTCTCCAGCGACAAGGAAACCGACATGCCAGAGGAATTGGAGACAACACCAAATCTATTAACAACTCAAGAAAGAATTGAAGCACTGGAAAAAGAAATTTTGGATGGAGATGATGATGACATTCTTCCAGAAAATCAGAAGAAAGCAAAAGGAGGTGAAGAGCCCACAATTAATCTTCATATTTCATAAGGAGAAGATGATGCTCGAGGACCACAACATCAAGCTGTTGAGATGCCAGAAGAGCCAGTCACTGAAAATCCGTAACAACCCGCTGTTGAGATAACAGAACAACTAGCTATTGAGATGGTCGTTGATGCCAAGAAGGATATGGTCATTGAGACGACCATTGATGTGTTGAGGTACTTGGAAGAGAATCCTTTAACTCCAGCCATATAAGAAGCTGCTAAAAACAAGAATGACTCGAATGAAGCCGCACAAAATCCTTTAACTCCATCCACACAAGATGCTAAAAATAAAAATGACTCAAATAAAGCTGCAGACATGGATAAAATTTCACATACCATGGTACAGAAAATATAAACAGATTATGTAATTTAAAAAGCAACATAACATTTTTATATGAACTGCTTGAATTTTTTTAATGTTACATCAACTATATATTATTTATTATTTTTAATCAACTATATACTATTTATTATGTTGTTGTTTTGCTGTTTAATCAACAATTATTTACTTAATTTCAAAATAAATTGGTTATATCTAACATATTTTGGTTACATGAATCTCTAGGAAGAAGAACTAGGAGAGGAATTTGTACCAAGAAAAGAGTTTTCAAAGAGGGAACCTGTGAAGAAATACTCAATAATGAAAGGAAAAGCCAACCAGGCAGAAGAGGATGAGAACCAGGAATAGAAAGATAGGAACAAGGTACAAATGAGAAGCAAGGTAAGAAGAATCAAGGAAAGGAAAGCAGGTAGTGATAGGATAACCAGTATACTCCTCAAAGATTGTGACCTAGGGAAGCAACAGAAGAAAATATACAAGCCCGGTGAGAATAAAGTTGAAGAAGAAAATCCTCGTACTTATGTTGGCAGGACGTTTAGAAAATTACCTTCGCTGGAAACAATGTAATTCTTTCAAGATTACAAAGATACAATAGAACCAGCCTTCATGGAAGTACTGCAAAGATACTTTGAGCATGCCAACAACCTGTAAGTATATAAAAACTACCTTTATGCTTGTTTAAATAATCAATGCATTACATGTTATGCTTCTTAAAAATAAATGCATACCAAATTATGCTTCAAAACAATCCATGCATAACAAGTTATGCTTCTTCACTTCAAAAAAAACATTATTTATGGTTATGCTACCTACTAGTTTATGGTTCTGCCGCATATCACTTAGAAAAAAAATCTCACTAATTATGTCTTTTGCAGAAATACGGCTTAGAGTATCAGAGATGGAGAATACCCGTACTTATGGGATATTCAGATTCACGGAGATATCATAAATCATCTAATGAACAATGAATACCTGGAAGAACAAGTAATACACTTATACAATTACATGTTGTTCAAGAAGCGGCAAAATAAAGCGGATAATGTGAGTTATGACCAACAGAGGTATGCGTAGTTTGCATTTATGCGGCCAGATGCTTGGGTATGTTTAAAAAAAATAATCATTTCCCAACACTTTAACTTTTATTATGAATCCTCTTTTGTTAAAAAACTGTTACTTTTTCTACATAATAAGTCCTCACAACTACTTTTTCTGCATGACAAGTTATTCATCACTGATATCCTGTTATGCCCATATTATTTCTTCTACATCACATGTTATGCAACTAGTTTTGATCTGCATAACAAGTTATGCACCTAAATTTAAACTGCATAACAAGTTATTCATCATTATTTCCTACACATGTTGTGTACCCTATCAATTGCATCCACTAACTTTTTTTCTTTCTAAAAAATATTTCATTTTGCAGTTTTATGTTAAAACCAAGGACACAGTTGGGATTGCCAAATTTGTTAAAGAATTCATCTTGAATCTCCCTATTAAAGTTGAGAAAATGTTCATTCCAATGAACAATATGACAAAGGAAGCTGGTACACATTGGACATTGTTAGAGTATGACTTATCATAGGATGAGTGGAACTTGTACAATAGTCTTCCGAGATATAAAGTTAAATGCAAGAATCAAGCTCTTAAAATGGCAAATGCTTGTATGCCTTATTTGATCCAAAGGTATGACAAACTGAAACTATCACCAGAAGTCTTGGATATAAAGAGGGAAAAACTTGCATACAAGGATATTCTTATCCCCAAAAATATTCATGAACAAGGTCATCACCCCGAATGCCTCATATTTGTCTGCTACTATATGAAGATGAGTATGAAGTGTCAAGTCAAATAGAAATATGAAAAGTTGGGAAAGGAAGATGCAGTAGCCAAATCCAACAATAAGAGAGTAAGTTTGGTATTGAAAATTCTAACGGATATTAGTAACAATTGGGCGATTCAAACGTAACTTTGTTTTAACAACCTATGTGTTGATAGGTTTAGCAGTTTAACTTGGGAGTGAAAACTAATTAGAATGTAGTTGGTGGAAAGATTAACTCCAGTCAGTAGTTATGTGTAATCTGTTGGTATGAACCTTGTATGAACAACTTATATCTTGTTATGTTATGATGTTTATATATATATATCATTAGTATAAAGCAGAGTTTAGCTAACATTGCCTATCTGAGTGGTGGTCAGGATTTATCCTTGGCAAAGATAAATCAAAGGTTGTGGTTCTCCGTGTCACACCCTACAAGTCGCACACGTGGTGTTCATTCCAATATTATGAATTAAAAATGAATACTCAAGTCAAGATATGAAATTTCAAAAATTATAACGGGGAGGTTCGAACTCATGACCTATTGTGTCATAAGAGTGGCCTCTAACCATTGTTCCACCTTGGTTAGAATTGATAGAAAAGATAAATCAACAATGGTTGTTTGTTCAACTTAAATATTAATTAGTATAAGTGTTTTATTAATTAGTATAAGTGATTTGTCTAGAGAGAAGATAAATCTATGGTTATGGTTTGTTCAACTTAAATATTAATTAGTATAAGTGTTTTATTAATTGATGTCTCATTAATTTCTCATGATAAATGATTTATTAATTTTACATCATAAATATCCCTTAATTAATATTAATACATATGTCCATCAATAAATAATAGTTTTGACAAAAATTATTTCAATAGATATTAGTGGTGGTGGTGGTAGTAGAGGAAGAAGTAAGTGGTGGAAGCGGTGGAAGGTGTTACTAAGTGGTGGAGGTGGTAACATTAGTTTTGGTGGAAGAAATAGTGGCGCTGGATGGTTTTAATGGCGGTGGTATTGGTTTTTTCTTTTTGAATAAAAAATAATAACTTTTTTTACATGACGGGTAACATTGTATTGTGAAAAGTATAGTTGGTTGTTTTTGACACGATAAAAAAAGGCGGATAACAAATACTTTTGGGATGATACCAAATCATATAAGACAAAATGGTTATTTTTGGTACCACTGCTATCTTTGGAAACCGTTCGTACGCATGATTTTCAGTATTAACAAAAAACATATAGTTGAATAAATTAATTGATGACCTAAGTTTGTTAAATCTAAACTTTATACATGACGTGTGGGATTAAAAGTTATAAGTGTGCCCAATATTCTACGAGGGATGGAAAATGGTGGTGGTGGAGAAAGAAGTGATATCTGGTGGTTTGTGGTACTGGCCGGTTTTAATGAATAATAATTGACTATGTTAATTATGTGTTGCTACAAAAGGATAACACTATAAATTAGAAATGTTCTTGATCGTCTTAATGCTAATATAAACTCGGTTAAAATACATGAAAATTAAGAAGAATAAAAAACATTTGGATGTCACGTTATATAATAAATAACACTAAAAACTACATATTTAGTATCAAGGTTTCTCCGTCCAATAGATAAATCTAAGGTTGTATTGAGATCCCGTAAGCAGAGGGCGAGTTGGTCTTGGATTTCTGAATGATAATGAATATAATGAAATTCTCCCTCTCGGTTTCTCCAATGAAAACCGAAACCTTCTAAAAAAAATAATCAATCGAACAACACTTAGATGGAACGCATCACCACCAGTGTAAACTTCTTTGAATTGTTACATATCCAGTGAAATTTCTACAAATTAATATGGCGATTTTGTCCTACCGTAGTTTTTAACGAGGCATGCAATTAAATCTCTAATAGTGATTTTAAAGGTATATAATAATTACAAAATTTTCTTATAAGTTTTGTTTATGCAATTATTGATTTAACTTGGGTTCTTTTATATTTTTGTGTCAAGTTGATGACTTTTTAATTTGAATACATGTTTGGTTAACAAACTTTGATACATATAGGATATTTTCTTTGTAGAACTGATGTTAGTCTCTCATTTTTCCCGTTAGCACTTTGTTTCGATCCCGTATTTGTAGACATTATTTGACTAATGTTGGGGTATTTGTTTAATATCAAGGCCGATTAAACCCAATGTGTGTTGTATACATTGAAGGCGGAATAAGTTTGTGTTGGCTCTACCTTGAAACTAATAATTTTTCTTCGGAAGGTTAGTTGGATTTATATAGATACAAATATCAATATGATTATGCTCTTTAAAACTCCAAATTACTTGAGTAACACTAGATGTGAGAACGTCATTCATGCACTACTTAGCATAGTTGGTGTGAAATCTTTTTATCCATGAATTTCTTCAATTTTATGTTATCAATATGATTGAGAAAGAATCTTACACATGTTTTGATTTACTATTATAAGTTTATTTTTTCAACTCACATGTGTATATCTCATCCTTCCAATAGCCAAGGGTTCTTAATTTTTATAACTCTCACATTTGCAAATAAATAAATAAATAGTGTTTATCTATAGTAGGGAAAATATTATGGGTTTTTGCTTCACTCCTTAGAGCCTTAGTTATCAATAATTTCGGAACAAATGTATTCATAAACATCATGGAGTTGGATTGGCAGTTTAGGTATATGTACTGTTAGATAAAATATTCTTTTTGAAGTTTGAAATTATGGTGATGGAACAATAAATGGGAAAAATTTTATTTACTGTATTTTTTATTTTATTTTCATGTTGGCACAACATTATTACTCCGTCCAGATAATAAATTGGAATAACATGCTTAAATAAAAAATAAAAAGATCAGGTAACCCATTTTGTTTCCCAAAACCTATTTGAATATCAAAATAATTACTCACGAATAAAATGAAGCAAGAGGAATGTGAACAATATCGTATTAGAGACAAAACATCCCTTGCCGTTACGGCACGGGTTAAGATCTAGTATATATATATATATATTAATGCTTGTTTCAGTGCTTCTATTTGCAACAATCTTATTTTACAAAAAGTAAATATACTGGCATTTAAATGTACTATGATAACGAGGGGGTGCTGCCCCCTCGACCCCTGATTATAAACATAACATGTTATAAATCTTACAATGCAAATGAAGGGACAACAGATTGCATGAAACGTTATACAACCATCTTTAAAAGAATAAACACATAACAGATTGTGCATCTTTAAAAAGAATGCATAACAAATTATGCATTTTCAAAAATAATGCACAACCAATTATACATCTTCAAAAACTAATGCATCATAAATTATGCATTTAAAAATAAAAATAATTACTTGTTCATAAAAACCAATACAAAAAGTAATTAAAGAAAAAGTCTTACAATTATAAAATATTGCGAATGAAAAATAAATTAGGTTCAAACGTAAAAGTAATAATCTGAAGAAACCATCAAGCTAATTGCTCTCCCTTAACTTCTCTTAGGCCGCTTCGACGGCTTCTTATACCAGGTAGTGTTAGAGCATTGCTTGGTTGAACTCGCAAGCGTTGCTATCTCAAGATTGTTTGTCAAGTTTAGTTGCTAAAACTATAAGTCTTTATTTCTAGTCTACTTATAGCTAAGTCTCGGATTAGAATAGTAAGTGTAGTTGAGCTTTAGACTCCATGGTGTCCATTAAATGAAGATGAAGAACTACTCAAGGGAACTTATGGAACTTCATAAATAAAAAGGTATGTGGAGACTTGAACTTATCTATCACTCGAAAGTCTATCTACTCTATCTCCTATTTGAGACAAAAGTCGTATTGCTATATACACTTAAATTATACACATTTGCTATTTCGAGCTGAGTTTATCTCGCTTATCTATTTCTCGAAATATGTGTTGGTGATCTTTTGCTTTAGCCAAGTTCATCTTTACTCGTGATGAAAGTCATATTGATTATTTCAATAACTTGAAAATCGTTTTGATGCTAATAGTTTGTAAATAACAACTATTTTAACACTCTCTAAGAAAGTTTCAATGATTGAAATGAGAGTTTAGAACTAGTAACCATGTTTGGATATAAACATAGTGTGTTCTCACATTTGTGCAAAAGTTCAAAACCGGGAACCTAAAGTATGCTTACCCGTACGCGTACTGGCGGTTGTTGGGAATTCGGATAAGTATGCGTACCCGTACGCATGCTGGCGGAAGTCTCACGTTCGTAAATTTATGCTGGAGTTCGAAAGTAAAAAAACAAACTCAATCCGGCTACTTAAGTATGCGTACCCGTTTGCATACTTAAGCTGCTTATTTTCTAAAATTGATTTGTTCATGAACTAAAATATACATATAATAAGGAATGCAATCTTTGCAAATCGTGGCTATAATGTTCATGAATTGATTCAGGTGAATCAAAATCGACTTTGCTTCGATTGTGTCTTGTATAATAAACTGAACAACTCTCTAACTAGTTCATTTGAGTCATTTGAACTAGTTATAGTAAAGATGAATAAGGTTGATATGAAAGTGCTCATATGGCTAACCATTGGTTAAATATTGTTGAACCGACTAAGTGTACACGTTTAGGTTTAGTTACTCAAACCTAAATGAAGGTACATTTCATTTGCATATAACAAGCTAAGTTCGCTTTAACGGTTGAAATATATTAGCTTGAATTTAATAAGGTCTCCATATAATGGTGAATATTGAATGCTTTGTTACCAAGGTAACTTAGATTGCAAACCCTGATTTTGAATCTATATAAATGAGAACTTTAGGACCTGGGAAACCTAATCCCCACACCTCCTGTGTGATACTAGTTGTATATGCTGTAGTCGATTCTCCTTTAACCTTAGGTTTTTATGTAGGTTAACGACTTAAAGTCTTTATTGGGATTGTGAAGCCAGACCCAACTATTTTCTATGTAGTTGAGTGATATGATCTTGATGTTTTCTATTTTGATTAAGTAAAATCTTAAGATTGGCTTCAGATTTATATCTTCGATAGGCAAGATTGAAAAGTAGTCACAATCACCTTCGTCTCATCGTTTGTGATTCCACAATATCTTATTTCATTAATCGATTAAGATTATTGTGAGGTGATTGATAATACCAGGCTGTTCTTCAGGAATATAATTTTGGGTTATCAATTGGTTCCTTTTCACCTTGATTTATCAAAAGACAAAACAAAAACTCATAGGTATATCTGTGGGAGACAGATTTATCTATTTAATAAAATTTTCTGTGTGATACAAATTTGTTTATCAAGTCTTCGACTTTGGGTCATAGAAACTCTTAGTTGTGGGTGAGATCAACTAAGGGAATCAAGTGCGCAGAATCCGGTGTGGTTCAAGAGGAGTAAGGAACGCGACTATACCTTGATCAATGTGAGATTGATTAGGGCTTAACTATATTCTAGACTGAAGTTAGCTTTGTATTAGGCTAGTGTGTACAATGTGGTGTTCAAATCTTGACTAGGTCCCGGGGTTTTTCTGCATTTGCGATTTTCTCGTTAACAAAACTTCTGGTGTTTGTGTTATTTCTTTTCCGCATTATATTTTGTTATATAATTGAAATATCACAGGTTGTGTGTTTGAATCGATCAATTGGTAAATCCAACCTTTGGTTGTTGATTAAAATTGATTGATCCTTGAACATTAGTCTTTGGTACCGTTTAAGTTATCTCTCTTATATTCAATCAAGATCGCAAATCCTTATTTGTTTGATTGCGGATTGAATTGAGAAATTGAGATATAACTATTTGATATACTTTTCTTAAGATTGAGTCTAACTGTCTAGTTGATTCTCTTGAAAGTATATTGGCGTTAGTCCATACATATTGATAAGCGAAATATTGTGTGAGGTTGTTAGAACCCCACTTTTTCAGGTAGGCATTGTACATGATTGCTTGTTGTGATGATCAATCTCACAACAATTACCATAGTGCATAGCTCTCCTGGGCGGCTTCTTATAACTACTCAAAAATGTATTAGCTGGTGGTCTCTCTGGCAGCCTCTTAACATCAGGTATATCGATAATATCATTACCTTCATAAAATTTAGGAATGTTGTAGTTTGGAATAGGATGAATGGCATGATTGTAGGCATTATTGAAGTATGCAGTAGTGAAGAAAGGTTCAATAAAATCATATGGATTAGAACCAGACATTGTTATAGCAGCAAAAGCATGCACACATGGAAACCCATAGACGCGCCACATCTGACAGGTACATGTCTTTTCCTCAAGGTTAACACTATGAGAACTCTCCCCACCCTCCACTTCATAAATATGAGCATCAGAGTGTATAACCATCCAGGTTAAACCCTCATCAATAAGAGCCTTCATCTTAGCTTCGTTCTTTGGTGTGAGAATTGTTATGAAACTTTTACCAGTATTTCTCCTCTATGACATCATCTTCATCACATCCTTCCTTATCTGATCCAATAGAGCATTTACAGAGAGCTTCTTGTATACCTTCATCCAACTATTGAAGGATTCATCAAGAGTCGAAAATGTCCTTCCATACCTACAACCTTGAAAAAAGGCATTTGGCCATCTCTCAGGAGGGATATCTTCAATGTAGTCTGCAACCGAACCACAACGGAGACCTGTAATCGTAGTGATGGAAGTTTGGAAACCTTCGGGACTAAGAGAATATGAAGCATCTTGAAATGCATCAAGAACATCACCATACCTTTCGTCAGAAGCATTAATAGGTAACTTCTGCTTAAGATGATAATAGTATAAATTGTGGAAGGCTCCAGGAAAAATAACTGGAATCGCTCTCTTTAATCCTTCCGCATGATCAGATAAAAATGTGATTGCCCTTTGATCATGATCAAGAACATTACTCATATTCCACATGAACCATTCCTAGTTATCATTATCTTCACCAGGTACTAGGGCCATGGCTAATGGAAAGAACCCTGCACAGACAATAGCATGTTTCAGGACTTAATAAATATAAAATCAAGCCAACGTCTATATGAAGTATTATGGATCTAAAACAATAAATACATAAGACATTATGAAGCCAAAATAAATAATGCATGAGACATTCAACATATATATAGAAAGATTCAACATATATATAAAAAAAATGCATTATCAGAAAAGTGAAAACAAATAATGCATAAGACATTATGCAGCTAAACAATAAATGCATAAGACATTATGAAACCAAAATAAATAATGCATGAGACATTCAACACATATATAAAAAGGATGCATAAGCAGAAAAGTAAAAACAAATAATGCATAAGACATTATGTAGCTAAACAAAAAAATGCATAAGACATTATGAAGCCAAAATAAATAATGCATGAGACATTCAACACATATATAAAAAGGATGCATAATCAAAAAAGTGAAAACAATAATGCATAAGACATTATGCAGCTAAACAAAAAGATGCATAAGACATTATGAAGTAAAAATAAATAATGCATGAGACATTCAACACATATATAAAAAGGATGCATAATCAGAAAAGTAAAGACTACTGTCTGAAAAATTACCTTGTTCATCATTGATACCAGGGGCAGAACCAGGATTCAAGACTAGGGGGCTTGAAAAAAATTATGCACACTAGTAACTAACCAAAAAAAGTTTTTTAATGAGACAATTATAGAATTTTTTTTATGGGTTTGCAAAAAAAATGCAAAAAAGATTTACAAGACCTAACCAATGACATACAAAATAACGAGTCTTTTTCACCATCATTACAATCAATTCGGTAACTCCCACATACAAACACCAAGAGCCCATTGAACATCAACAAGTAATCAAAATAGCCACAAACCCATATTACCCAAAATATACAATTGTAGAATTTTTTTATGGGTTGAGCAGCTGTTTTAACTAATTTCATTGCACATCACCTATCAATCATTGGGTAAGCTTCTGCCAAGCTACTAGCTTTTGACACAACTCAGAAACAATTGATAATTTCTGAAAATTCAAAGAACAACCAAGTAACTCATTTCTCAAAATGTAACGACTGAAATCTAGAGGATAGAACTTTCAAACAATTTACAAGACCGATCCAACTCAAATAACTGACAATAAATTACACCAAAGGGATTGTGCTTGAAACTAAAGACATGGGACATACAAGTTGCTTGAACTTAAAATCACCAAACGTTATTTATTTTTGTTATTCCTTTTTTTCAGAGTTAAAGCACATGTATCATCAACACGTTGAATATCAAAAAACCTTTCTTGAACAAAACCATTCATATCCACATACCTTAAAACAATCACCATTTGCTCTTTCTTGGAAGCGTCTCGTGACTCATCGACAAGTCTTAGCATTTTTTTCACCATCTTTGGACATAATGTTCAAGATCTGCTTTTGAAATCTTCATTTTTAGGAGCATTTTTCAAGACAACTGCATCCACATTTTCATTAAGTGTTGCTGAAAACTTTAATAACTCAAGAAAATTCCCCCGGTTACTTGAACCTTCTGACTCATCATGTCCTATGAATGCACATTGTTGAAATGCAAGCCATCGCAAACATTCTATTGTTGTCCTGAGCTGCAACCTATTTCTCTTCACAACATCTTTTGCTCGTTTTTCCACTAAGAGATTGATTTGTTGAGCTGGATTCTTTAAAGCATCTGAATTCACTTTTGCTGTGGCGTGTCCAGAATCAATTTTTCCCAAGTGAGTCAGAAACGGGAAATCCTCTCCACTATTGACAGAACTCCATCTTCTAAAACCTTCACTAGTGAATGCTGGCTGCTTTGGTGGATTAGTTTCGAAAAGGAAACAATGAAAACAATATGCAACATCTTTAGAAGGTGAATACTCCAACCAAGGGTATCTTGCGAACCAACTATAATTGAATTCCAATCTTTCGAATTTAGAGAGTGGATAACTTAATTTGGGTTGATAAGGTCCCAACAATAAATGTGCTCTTCGAACTTCATCACGCTTGTTAACTGGATGTTGCATTATCGGAATGCGTAGTCCTGGATCACGTTCTAGTGGAGTAACTTCCGTTCCTGGAGGTATGACTTCTTGTAATTGATTTCTTTGGGTGAGCGAATCTTCGGGTTCAATTATCTGGACGACTACTTCATCGATCTCAATGTTACCACCGATCATTTCTGGTACAGCTCCTTTAGCCGGTATACACTGGTAGAATGCTTCCAATCTTCCTCGTTTGAGTTTCAACAGTAACCTATCAACCTGCAAATTTCAGTTTAGGAAGCAAAGCAACTTAAACATCACACAATAAATTAAAGTATGAAAACACCTAAACACATTACTACATTAGCTGCCTCACACTAACCAAACCAACTATATTTCAAATTCCATCACAAAACTCCCTGGACAAAAACAAAAATACCAAATTACTCTTAAAAAATCATTATATGATTCTTGATTATACCTGGAATTCATTTGTACTCGATGATCAGGCGTGCTACAATTTTAAAGTGGTTGTTCAACAACTTCTGCCTGGAATTCAACAAGAGATAAAGTTTGTAAGATTTACATCACAATTCATAAAAATCAAGTTATCAAAGTGCTGATGTGTATACTTCTTCAATATAACATCATATTTTTTTTTTTTTTTGAAAGAGACAGCATCAAAGATTAAGCCTAAAATTTCATTCAAATTTTCAATTACACAAAACCAAGTGAAATTAACCTAAAATTAAGAAAACCCCATGCCATTTTCATGAAAGAAACCAATTAAGTTTGATAAAATTTCATCCTTAACCTATTAGATCACGTCAAATCATCAAAATCACCTTATTTTCACAAACCCAAGTGAAATTAACCTAAATTTTAGAAACCCCATGCCCTTTTCATGAAAATAAAGAAGTAATTTGATAAATGAACCCATTAGATCACATGATTCAATCAAATTAACCTTACCTACTAACTGGGTTTGTTCTTTTCTGATGCTCTCTCTTTCTCACGATCTGATTTTTTATCTCTCTCTCTCTTTTTCTTAACACCCCAAATAGAACAAAAGCAACAAAAAAAACTTATCTCTTCTTTCACTTTCAGGCTTAAAATTGGCTTGGCTATTGATTCTTAACTGGCTTGGCTCTCGATTCATATTACCCTGGCTTGGCTCTTGATTTTTACCCTGGCTTGGCTATATATATACACATGCTTCTCATCTTTTGATGCCTATTGTAAACTAAATTTTTTTTTTTTGGGTGGCTTAAGCCAGGGGTAGCCTGCCTATAGTTCCGCCCCTGATTGATACCAGTTGCATCGATGAGGCATCCTCTAAATCTCCCTGTAAAAAAGGTAGCATCAACATAAATCATGGGATGAAGGTAACGGTAACCATGGATACATGCCTCGAAATAAATAAAAAGACGCACAAACTTATTTGAGGGTGCTTCAACTTCTAAATCAGTTGAACTCTCATCGTTCAATTTAGTTTCATACATTTCAACTTGAAAATCAATCCAACTCCCGGGATTTATGGTGCGTGTTGGTGCAAAATTAATCACCCCAACAATCTTTGAGATATGTATATGATGATCGAATCGCCGTTGTCGATTATCTTCTCCAATGAATTCTTGATGGAAAGAGGTGGGGGTACCTGCAAAGACACTCCGATGCTAAAATCAACAAGAGTTCTATGCAAGTAGGTTGTCAAGAAAAGGAATAAAAATTGTGTACCTTTTGTGCTGAGATTTAGCCTCTATATATAGGAAAAACTAGATGTAGCTTTAGGGTTTTGATAGTTATCCCAATAACTTCCCTCATCTGTATAAATCCCAAAACACGTCCAGATTCATGATAAACCCTAATATTTATCATAATCCATATTTATCTTGAATAATAATTATTAATATTTAAGATAATTATCCCTTTGATTTAGGATCCTGTATTTATCCCAAATAATATTAATAATTATAAATAAATATTCAAGACTCCTGGGATTCAATAATAAGCCTAGTGGGTTCCCACAATAAACCCACTGGTTTCCCTAACAACCCAAATCCAGGCTTCCACAATAAGCCATGTGGGTTTCCAAAATAAACCCACCGGTTTCCACAATAAACCGTACTATGCCCATTCCGAATAGCTTGTGTGGAACGCACGTACGCTATTTATATAGGGTACAAACAGTGCGAATGGAATATACATACCGTACCATATGCGAATACGACATGGCATCATTACCAAATATATCCTCATACACTTTCTATCTTCCATTGTAAGCTTGGTAATATTTCATATTGATCCCGTAGCTAGATTTAATTTTATTTATTTTTTCAGATCAGAAGCTTTGAAACTCAGATCACTTCTGATTTTATCCTTGATCAGACCAGAAACAAATTTACTATTGAGCCTGTGGAAAAGCCTTTAACATCCCACACCACAATGATGACTTCTAACATATTTCTTAACCTTAAGCATCCTGGTTTCAACATCAACAACATAAACCTTATACTCCCAAGGGAGATTTTCTTTTGAGAATTTTGCATATGTAGATACTGTTAAGTTCATTCTTAGTATATAGAAGAACATACCCATACTTCGCATAAAACCTGTTAGGTTCATTCTTAAACATAATACGTACTTCTGCTACACCTCCAAAAAAAACTTTGCCAACTTCACCAAGTAATCTATCCCAACCCTCAGACCTAAGAACCTTGGTAACAACCACATAACCAATGTAGTCAATATCGGCCGATATATCGGGGATATTTCGGATATCGGCCTTGGAGCGGTAGGATAAGCATTGTATCGGGGATATGATATCTTTGCGATAATATCGTCCAATATAGTAAAATATCGGCCGTACCGGCCGATATATCGGGGATATTTCAAGATATATTCTTGATGGAACTTTGGATGATTTGCAAGATATTCTTAGTGAAGAAAGTATGCCAGTTGGTAGTAGAGGTACATGTAGCTCTCGAAGTAAGTCTACTTACCCAACGCACTCTGAGATTGATGGATATGATACTGATCAATTGATGTTAGAACACTGATTATGGACTACTTGATGGAGCTGATGGAGTTACTGAAGATGATAATATCTACAATGACTCGTATGATTTTGAATAAGGTTGTAATATCCTTGTTTAATTACCATTTTAGGTAGTAAACTTTAAAGTTGTTGAAGTTGCTATCTTCTTTCTAGTTTGAAGTTGAACTTGTTTAATTTGAACTTCTGTTTAAACTTTAAACTTGTTTAAACTTTAAAGTTATTGAAGTTACTCCCCTGTTTCTAGTTTGAACTTGTTTATTTATCATTTTAGGCAGTGAACTTTAAAGTTATTGAAATTACTCTTGTGTTTTTGATAAAATTGATGGTATCTATAAAATTATAGTCTCTAAATTTGGAACCGATATTATAACGATATTTGAACGATAATATCCCTGATATAAAGTCGTACCAGTGTATCCTTCCTGGCCGATATAAACCGATATCCGATATTAACTACATTGCACATAACCATCTTCAATGAAATTCACCATAGCTTCTTCGGGTTCAGGTTTTATTACACAACTAGTTGAAGCTCTACTGCGACTGCTGGAATAATTGGAACCAACTTCATCAAGAAAATCAAAGTTGTTTTGACCTTTACAGTGGTAACGAGATACAAAACACTGAAGCAGAACATCAGAATCAACCCGCACAAACTTGGTTCCTTCATTAAAGGAAAATCTGACATGATGAGGAAATAAACAAGTCCACTTCTGACAAATAGTTGTCTTCAAAGACTCCAGAGTTGTGTTGACATTAACAGGATGTGCTAAGAAGTCATTGAAGTAGTGAATTAAAGCTAGCACACAAACAACATGCATTTCACCCTGCAAAAACACAAATACAAAATCAAACATATGTATCATGTGTATTGCTTCACAAAAATTCTTACTCAAAATTAAGAGATCAAATCAACAACAACATTAAAAGATCTACATTAATCAAAATCATATCAAAAATTAACTGAATATCAAAATAAAAAACATCTACATTAACATAACAGATCAAAAATCAACTGGAAATCAAATCAAATCAAATCAAAAATCGACTAGAACAGAAGCGAAAATTGGTGTATCAACATCTGAACATGAAATCGACACAAAAAGATTAAATCCAAAAGATCTACATTGATCGTAACAAATTCAAAACCTAGAAATTAAACAAAAATCATAAACTAATTCAAAAACATGCTTAGAAGATCTAAAATAAGCTTCGTAAACCTAAAATAAGTTTCGAAAACCTAAAATAATAGATCCTAATCTTACAAAAACTAAAACCTAGAATCGAATTATGATTAAACAAAATCAGAATCAAGATTAGAAGGAAACGAACGAACCTGAAGCTTGAATTTCAGATTATCTTTGGTCAGGAAATTCAATCTCTCAATAAACTCCTTCTCAACTCTCGATAATTGAATCTCTAGGCTCTCGCCCTGGCTCTATCTTCTGACGCAGAGAAAGAAAAAAAAAACTAAATCTCAAAACTACTGACGCAGAGGTTAATCTAGGGAAAAAAAACTAAAATTTGAAAACTTTGGGTGTCGGAAAAATTTGGTCGCTGATTTTGGGTGCGCCTGTGACTTTTTCTACCCGTGGGTTTGACAGTAAAAAAATGTGTAAAAATGGGTATGGTGATAGTTTTCACTATACAAAAATTCACTTGAACAACTTCCACGTTTAGGTTTGGTGTAACGACGTGCCAGCACTGGTTTTCTTTACTAATACTACCCATAAAGTTGGTTCCCCTCTTAGCCAAAGACATTCATTAATCACATGATAAAAATTGAGTTAGTGAAACTAGGCTGGGCCTATGAACGGTACTGGCATCACAACTGAAAATCAAGAAGCCCGAAGTCAAAAAAATAATCCTCCGGATCTCGAGACTTTTACCCTAGTATATATATAAACTAGCCCTTAAACCGTGCCGTCACGGCACGGTCCATGATGTTGGTTCATTTTTAATATATCGTATAATTTGTGTCCCTAATACTTATCAACTCCTTATGATTTAATATGTGTTTGTCATAAAAATAGTTGGGATTTTCCTCTCTTTTTTTCTTTGTTTTTTCCTTTAATATTTTAGTGCCGGAGATTTGCTCAAACGAAAGAAATATCATGTTAACTTCCAAACACTTTTTTATTTAGGTTCATTGCTTATAATAAGATAATGCTCTACATGAACATGGAAGTTTAAATATATTTTGGAAATATGTCGTCAGCAGCGCTCATCTCAGTGAAATCAACTAATCAATATCGTCCATAAAGGTCTCCACATGCTCCTATTTCGCTCCAGCTGACTCATCTATCATGGTCATGTTGTCGATCCTCCAAATAGGCAGAGAATAGTATTTTTTATGAAGCTTTTGTCGCCAATAAGACCACATATGGAGGTTCCGTCGCCGGATAAGTTGATGATGAATATTCCGATGTAGATTTCGTCGTCGGAGACAACCAAGATGAAGGTTTCGTCGTTGGAGAGCATGGAGAGCATCACTATTGATCTTAAATCTCAACCCAATAACCAAGAATCGCCATTAAAGCGAAGATAAACCTCAAAAGAGTAGATAAAACCACCAAAATGGTGTAGATAAGTAGAAAACATAATAAAAACCAAACTAATCTACTAACTAAACTACGTAGATGATGTCGATCCACCATTTTAGTTAGCCATATTATGTTTTTGACTAACTTTAAACTTGATGTCATATTCTAATGTGAACTTTATGTGATTTCAGAATCGAAATAGTTATACCTATTTCATTCGTGTTAAGTAATCTGTTGTATATCCCAACAATTCTTCTACAACAATTCCTTTCTTTTGTCGTTTCCGGACCATCAGTAGCCATTATTTTCAAACGCAATCTGTCTAATTTTTGTTGATGTTATGTATTTGCAATGTTCATTTTTCTTAAATAAATAGATTGTGTAAAAACTAAAAAAAAAAAGAACATAAGTATTACATCGGGTCTAAGTTACTATATCCAAAATACCCTGGACACTGCTTTTGGTGCCTTCTTTCCTAAAATTTATCGTTGCATTCTAGACAGTACATGCACCACCAATCATTTGCGAAGTGAGCTATTTGCGCAAGTGTGGTCAATGTATCCCTTGCCTGTAATAATAATAACAACACGTCAATTTTTTTTCAAGGCATCCAGTTGTAAATGGTATGAATCTAATAGATTTGAATTATAACTCAATCTTAGATATCACCTTCTTCTCACATAACATAACAATTGAGAAAGGACAAATCTTGACCACTCTTTACATAGGCATAGTTAGCCAAACTATGTTTTGCAATTGTCTTGCGTGAAAATTATTATTAATCCATATTTTAGTCAGCTCCTATCGAAGCCGATCTAATTAGTCCTATAAAAAGTTAATCTTAAATTTTTGACCTTATCTCTTGACCAAATTATTGAAGTATTCTCAGTGATGTTCTGCTTTGTGTGATCTACCCATCTTTGTCTACTCTACCTTCTAACCTAGTGAATAAAACCTATACATATTGATCCGCAATTTGATATTGTTGATTTGTCATCAAGAGGTCGCATGATTTGAGAATGTAAAATATAAAAAATATTCTATAAACATTGGAGGCGAAATTTAGATTTAGGATTTTTTATGATTATTTTGATGAACAAACATAATTTTCAAAAAAATATTTTAGAATGCAAATACATTTTCCCGGTCAATAAGGTTTTATATCGGGAATTGAGTGAAAGTTGTTGTCTTTGTAGGTAGTTGTCGCGAAACAACTCGACATTGATGGTCTTTCAGGAAAAAGAATGTAATAGTACTTGAGAGAGCGGTAATTTTCTCTTACGCGGGTACACCAATTTCCTTTATATAATATGGGAGATCGAACAGTCGTGATCATATTGTCTTATACGTTCCGGTATCATCCTCTAAATATTTGGTTTTTGTCCTTATCAATCGTCCTAAAAATAACCAATTACATCTTTCACAATACAATGTTGCATGTTTTGTGAAGATTATTTTTTTACTTGGTCAATAAAACTCACTAAAAAGCAAAAACTATTATTATACACTACTATTACCAACACCCACCACCATAAAAACCATCCAACGCCACTATTTCTTCCATCAATAGTAATGTTACCGCCTCTACCATTCACAAACACCCACCACCGCTTATACTAACCCTACTTCCACTACCACCATTAGAATTAATATAGTTTTTAGTAAAATTAGTTACTAATAAAATTATGTATTTATGTTAGATTATTAAAGGGACATTTATAATAGAAATTTAATTAATAATTATGAACAATCATTGAGACATTAATTAATAAAACGTTTAAAAATGGTTAAGTTGAACAAACCCCAGCGGTAAATTTATCTTTGGCAAGGACAAATCCTGACCACTCTTTACATAAACAAATCGATAATAAATAATTTCATATGTTCTGATCTTGATTCGTATCGTTCGTTTAGTTATTACATAACATGCATGGCAATTGATTGCACCAGTGGAAGTAGAATGATCAACCACTCTTTACATATAACATGGACATGTGTGTTATCGAGTTTATTTTAACATTAGAATGATCAACCACGTTTTATACTTTATAATATAACGTTATACATTTTGTGGCGTTACGAAATTAGTATAATATGTTTTTGTTCACCAATACCCGCCACTACCATAAAACCATATGAATCAACTTTTTTTATCCACCACCACCTAGTGGCGGAGCCAAGGGTTGACTAACATGGCTCTATCCCCTTAAATTTTTAATAGCTACATAATTTTTTTAGTTTATTTTATAAATAGTACTTTATCCATATATATTTATGGTTTAGTCTACCAAACTTTACATGTTTCTTTTAAAAAAAAAAAAATAGGCCTCCTCAATGTCAATTTTTGACTCCACCACTGCCACCATCACTTCCGCCCATCCCATGTAGGTTGTTGGACGCAATTCTAATTTTCAATCACAAATGCCATTATGAGGTTTAGATTGAACAAAATTTTGTAAATTGATTAGTTTCATTAATTTTCTCCGTGTATATATTTTTTTGTATTGCAATCAATTTTATTTTAACATTAAAAAATCATGATTTGTACGATATAGTACCAAAAATAACATGGGTACCATTTGGTTGATCCAACTGCGATCATGAAAATGTTGTCTTGTTTGATATCATCCCTGAAATATATGGTACCTTCCTTTATCAAAAGTATTAAAAACAACCAACCACATCTTCCATACTACGATGTTATCGATGTTGTAACGACAACATAAAATTAATATTTTCCATTACTACTCACCAGCATTCACCGTCACTACTTCTTCCACCACAAACTAGGGGCATAACCAGGATTTTGATGAGACAGGGAAAAAAAATTCTTGGCAAGATGGAAAATTGTGAAAAATGGACTTTGTATCCCATTTTAGATAAAATAACAAACAAACAATATAATTATGCTTGGCTCCGCCCTTAACCACCACTAACCTTTCGGCCTCCACCTCTTCTACTACTCATTGTTGCAGAAAATGTCTATTGATATTATTTATCAAAATTACTTATTATTAGTAGAAATAAATATTATAATTAATTAAGAAAACATTTATAATTAAAAAATGATTAGTCATTTATTATGAGAAATTAGTGAAACACTAATTAATAAAACACTTTATAATGAATAAATTATTTATTATGTGCAATTACTGAAACACTAATTAATAGACCAATTATGGTATTTAAGTTGAACAAACCAC
This sequence comes from Papaver bracteatum, assembly GCA_023529315.1. Taxonomy (NCBI): domain Eukaryota; kingdom Viridiplantae; phylum Streptophyta; class Magnoliopsida; order Ranunculales; family Papaveraceae; genus Papaver; species Papaver bracteatum. Next base: position 122,124 of record JAJJWX010004598.1, read on the forward strand.
CACTCTTGATTTATCTTTTCTATCAATTCCAACCAAGGTGGAACAATGGTTAGAGGCCACTCTTATGACACAATAGGTCATGAGTTCGAACCTCCCCTTTATAATTTTTGAAATTCCATATGTTGACCTGAGTATTCATTTTTCATTCATAATATTTGAATCAACACCACGTGTGCAACTTGTAGGGTGTGGCAGAGAGAACCACAACCTTTGATTTATCTTTCCCACGGACAAATCCTGACCACCACTAACAAAGGCAAACTTAGCCTAGCTTTGTTTTGTATTCTTTGAAATTCCATATCTTGACCAGAGTATTCATTTTTCATTCATAATATTTGAATTAACACCACGTGTGCGACTTGTAGGGCATGGCAGAGAGAACCATAACCTTTGATTTATCTTTCCCACGGACAAATCCTGACCACCACTAACAAAGGCAAACTTATCCTAGCTTTTTTTTGTATTCTTGACGTGTGCTAGGGTTATTACTAGTCCCTCATTCTATTCTGAGTCCCTCATTCTATTCTGCCTCTCCCTCTCATCCTTCATATCACGCCGTCTGAAAACATAAAAACAAGACCATAGATTTTGATGTTGATGATGATATCAACAAGATATTAACCCCGCAGTGCAACCTCTCGTTCTATTTTGATGTAAGTATCGTTTCCTCGTTCCTTTTTAGTTTTTACCCTTATTCACTTCCCCTTTCATTTAGTTGTAGTCAGTCAGGGTTTAACATAAACCATTAGATCATTTAGATGCATTGTATATATATTTTATTAGAATATATGTTTAAATTAACATATATAATTTGTAGATGAAGGAATCCATTTTATCATATGTCTGGAGACTTTTGGTAACACCTTCCTTCAGTGTAAAAGAAAGCTTTCTTGAGATGCACTTAAGAGGCTTAGAGAAGAATAACAAATTATTGTGGATTTAAAGATTTATTTTGGTTTCATATTTAATTACAGTTCCAGGGGTAAAACATTGACAGAAGTTTCTGTTTCTCAACTATGTGGTTAATGAATAAAGGAGTACTATGCACTTAAGGTTTCAAGGAATTCAAAGGGGAGGTAACTTCCGCAAAACAAAAAGGCCACGGAGAATCAAATTCGTGAAATGGGGTGAGTTTTATATGCATATGATTGTTTTACATATATAGCTTCTACTTCTATGTTACCTTCTCGAGAGAAATAGAGAGGAGGACTTTAAAGTTTTAAATAAGAAATGGAAACTCCCAATGATAAATCAGTGAGCCTTGCGTGTGGAAGGAGCAAGAGGCCGTTATCCGGGTCGTTATGATACTTTTAATGTTTTGATTTTGATTTTTTGAGTTATTTTTTTCTTTTTTATAGATTATTGGTTGTTGTTTTTAATTGTGATTTTGAATGTTGTCTCATGCTTTGAAGCAAGGTTGTGACGATTACTTACGTGTTGGAAGGCATTATACTAATGTTCAAGTTAATGGTACGATATCATACCATTAACTTGAGCACTAGTGTAGTGCCCTTCTAAAATGTAAGTAACTGGCACAACCTTTGTTCACCTAAAAACTATCAAAACATGAGAAAACATTCAAAATCAACACCAAAAAATCAACAAACCATCTACAAAAATAACTCAAGAGTCAAAATCAAAACCTTTGAAGGGTCGTAATGATCCGGCCAACGTGAGATCTTGCTTCTTCCATAAGCAAGGGCTCATTGGGATAACCTGCATTGAGAGTTTCCGTTTCTTACTTTAAATTCTACAAAAAAAAAACAATATTCTATCTTGGTGTTACCAGAATCAAGATAGCTATCTGCTTTCCATTATTTTTGCAACAATGGAAAACTGATGGCATTTGTCTATTTTCTTTATTTTGAGCATGAATGAGCACAGTGAATTTTGAACATGATAGTTGGACAATGCTTTGCACTGTAAGATGTAAAGTTGCCTACTAACTTGTTGGATATTTTCAATAATATAGAAAATAAAATGGTTTTCATTTTTGGTTAGCCACTACAATGGGGAGTGTCATGAGCCTAATAGATGTAATGGATGTTAGTTGGAGATGAAAAGGCATCTCCATAGGGTGTGATGGTTCACAAGAGACACATCCATTCCCATTAGACACTATTGGTGTCTTTTGGAAGTGAAAAGGCATCTCCAATGGGCATGAATTCCCTATAAATAGTGATGGTTTGTTTTCATTCAAACAATGGAAAACACATATGATTTATTCTCTCTAAGCATCATTAGAAACGTAATACTGTGTGTTCTTGATTGGGACAAGGGGTGCAAACCTTGAATCCAATTTCTCTATTGTAGGGCTTTCATTGTATCCTGGAGGCATTATTTCGCATACCTGTTGCAATCGCCAATTGATATTGGGAGGGTAGAAATAATCGTCTAAAAGAAATCTTATGAGCCTTGAAAGTTTTTGAGTAAAACAATTTCTTTTAGTGTTTCCATCCTCTGTTAAAACACCCACTTTTTCCAACAGTTTTAGACGATTAAGTTCTCTTGACAATGGAGGATGAAACTCTGCTGTAAGGCGTGATCGTTGTATCTTGGAAAGCGACATCTGTAAAACCGTGAGCACCGTATACGGGGATAATTGTCTTTAAGGAAAGAGTGATACTCGCCTCGATCAACCATTCCGATAAGTTTTCTAACTCTCTTCTTCTTATTATTGTGTTTATTGCATGAACATGAACCAGACATGTTCTATTGTTAAGAATAGAAATTCAGGGTATACGTAAGCATCCATTATTTCTGTTGACTTACTTTCAAAGTGGCATGCCTGAAATGTTTGTTCCTTAATCTTCGTGTCATGATAATTTTGTGTTTATTGGTTTACAATATCCTGCCAGTATATTCGCATGTGTTTATTGGTTTACCATTGGAAAGCATAATTGGTCAGACTTTTCGTGAAGAGTGCTTGCTTTCTGGAAACGTTAAATCCAAGCATATATATCTTCGCCATTGTTCCCATTAGTAGGTGGAAAAGTCACTGCAAGCATGATAGTTAAGTTATTTAAGCGTGTTATTCAATTTTAAGTTATGAGATTTCATATGCATAACGTCTGTTTGAATAACCTTACTTAGATGTCGGCGTTAACTCATTTATCCATGCGAATTATGTATCTGGTGCATAATGATTATTTAAGTTTAGTAATGGCGGCATGAAAAATCCCTTTCTTTGTTCAGTGTCTGTTTACATGTTGTTTTCATTGAGCGAAGGGTTTTATTAGAAGGGTACTTGTCGGTTAGAAGACAAACCGTTACCCTCCTTTCTGATCGTTGATATTGTCTATCCCTTCTAAGGGACATAACTCTTGAAAAGAGATGTCATTTTACTTACAAATCAGTATAAGAGATATTTATCTTCCTGTTTTCAGTAGGATTTGAATTAAAAATGACTGTTAGAGTTATAGACGACAAATGCAGCAAAATGTAGGGCTTCTCTGAATATCAGATATCTCCATTTGGATTTCCAGATTTAAGTATATCAGTAAGAACTCTATAACACCCAGAGAAGTGAGACACTAATCCTTCAAAGTAACAGGGGTTTCATCACACTTTTTTGATGATACAAGAAGTTGAATGACGAACTGTCATTCATGTGCGAGTAATCCTCATAGTACGGGAGATACTCATCGTCATTTTCACTTTGTGGTTTCATGATATTTTGTAAATGATCATGAAATGTGGGGAGTTAGTCTATAATTGTTGACACAACAATTCTACGGCATGAGTATAATTCTTACAAAAAGAATTATAGGTTCCAAAACTTGGAAGTTGGCATGTCTTAAATGACATCGAAAGGGGTGGAATTCCGGTTAATATGTAACGTGTTGGAAAATTGGGCGGCCGACCAAATATCCAACGATGAGGTGTTACGATATTACCGATGCATAAATTATGAGCATTTGCATTACATAATGTGAAATGTTAAATAGACATTGTCTATGTTTTTGGGTATAAATTTGTAGAAGATTGGGCATGAGTAGAGGATTTACTCATCGTAATAATGTGCTTGTTGAAACAACAAGTAAGTTGCCTACAAATTTTCTATGCCTCTAGTGTATGCAAGAATGTAATGACTTCTTGTGAATTAACCGTAAATGTTAATTAGGATCACTAGAGAAGTTACAATTATTTTGTAAAATCAAATAGGAACATTTTTAATAATGTTTTCAGAATTGATTGCATGAGTAGATGCAATTAATGAGGAGGAATGGCTTAGAACCTAACTTGTAGAGATCCCATTTTTGGAAGAAGCCTTCTCAAGCAGTCTTGATTAGTTGTGAATCAGGCTATGATCTATAACGTCTCTAACAAAAACTTATAATGAAAGGTCAGGACATACAAGTCTTGTACATTGAACGGTAAGTCAATTACTCAAGAAAGGAGTAATTGCAGTTATCCATTGAAACGGATAAAAACTTGGAAGACCTATTTATGAAGTGTCTCCCAAAGGAAATGTTTTCAATGAAGTATAAAGAAATGGGACTAAGGTCTGTGAAATAAGTTTGATCTACCATAGAAGAAACCCAACCTCTGTTTTGAAAAAGATAAACAAGGTTCAATGTGGTACCAACAAGTTATGGATGTAGATTATGGAGCACTAATAAACTTCCCATTTCTAATTAGTGTTGGGTTCTGCAAGAAAATAAGATGGATGTAAATCCTTAATGAGTCTGTGATTAGTAAAAGGTGTATCGCAGAAACACCTTCGAGACTTACCTATATGAGTATGGAAATCAGGTCGTTTCCTAAGAGAAGAAGACCGTTCTCTAAAGAAGACTCATGAATCAAGGATATAAGCACATGGCCATTAACGTGCTTGGCTACAGAACACACAATCCATGAAATCAGTATGTGTTGAGATTCCGGTTTTATCACATGGGGTACTTGGTTCAAGACTGGTTTCACCACTGAACCCCGATAAGGCCTTGAATTTCTTACACTAAGTGAAGGTTCAAATCCAAAAGATACCTATCATTTATGTATTGATTTCAACGATGATGCTTATTTCCCAATTAAGCTTGAACTATGTTGGCTTGATCCCACTCGGGTACGTAGGCAGTCACTTGAGTGATGCAGCCACTCCAGTTTTGTAAGTTTTACTTTGTTTTATTTTCATGGTTTTTTGGTTATTAAAAATAGGGGGAGATTGTTGGATATTTTCAATAATATAGAAAATAAAATGGTTTTCATTTTTGGTTAGCCACTACAATGGGGAGTGTCATGAGCCTAATAGATGTAATTGATGTTAGTTGGAGATGAAAAGGCATCTCCATAGGGTGTGATGGTTCACAAGAGACACATCCATTCCCATTAGACACTATTGGTGTCTTTTGGAAGTGAAAAGGCATCTCCAATGGGCATGAATTCCCTATAAATAGTGATGGTTTGTTTTCATTCAAACAATGGAAAACACATCTGATTTCTTCTCTCTAAGCATCATTAGAAACGTAATACCGTGTGTTCTTGATTGGGACAAGGGGTGCAAACCTTGAATCCAATTTCTCTGTTGTAGGGCTTTCATTGTATCCTGAAGGCATTATTTCGCATACCTGTTGCAATCGCCAATTGATATTGGGAGGGTAGAAATAATCGTCTAAAAGAAATCTTATGAGCCTTGAAAGTTTTTGAGTACAACAATTTCTTTTAGTGTTTCCATCCTCTGTTAAAACACCCACTTTTTCCAACATAACTTGGATTAAGTTCTCTTGACAATGGAGGATGAAAACTCTACAGGCGTGATCGTTGTATCTTGAAGACATCCGTAAAACAAGTATTTATACGGGGATAATTGTCTTTAAGGAAAGAGTGATTTGGGGCGCTCGATCAACCATTCCGATAAGTTTTCTAACTCTCTTCTTATTATTATTGTGTTTGGGCATGAACTGAAAAAATGTTCTATTGTTAAGAATAGAAATTCAGGGTATTCGTAAGCATCCATTATTTCTGTTGACTTACTTTCAAAGTGGCATGCCTGAAATGTTTGTTCCTTAATCTTGAGTATGCCCGGTAATTTTTTGGTATGCCCAAAAACATGTCTCTTCTCTTGCGTAATTGTTGTATTCACTGTTGGTTTCGTGAAAATTCTGGCTATCATTTTATGATTTGGCCTCATTGTTACGTTGTTGTAGAAAATTTGTATAATCTTACATTATTATATACCACTGGCCCATTCGAGGCCCATTCGTAGAGGGTGTTTTTTGTTCCCTGCCTGCCTCATCCTTTCATGTACAAAGACTAGCCCTTAACCCGTGCCATAACGGCACGTGCCATGATGTTGGTTCGTTTTTAATATATTGTATTAAGAAAGCCGAAAGTCCAATGAATGGTATTCCTTATCAATGTATTGATTCAAGATTTATATTTAGAAATTATGAGGTACTTGTTTGATTTGATACAAATCAAACGAGTAATATTCAAGTCCGCAAGCAATTGTGTTTCATGATAATTAGTTGTGTTCATTTAAGAGTTGTTTGAATGGTGGAGAAATTTATAAGACAATGTCATAAAATTTAGGTTGTAAGCTATTTTACAACCAAGATCGTCATTATTGTCGAGATAACACCCGCGATTTGAGCATACAATTGCGATAAGAATTATAGGTTCCAAATTTTGGAAAATGGGATGTCTTAAATGATATCAAAATAAGTGGAATTAGGTTGATATGTAATGTATTGGAAGATTGAAGCGACCGACCAAATATCCAATGATGAGGTGTTACGATATTACTGATGCATAAATTATGAACATTTGCATTACATATTGTAAAAAATGTTAAATAGATTAATTTAATACTATATACTTGGGTATAAATTTGTAGAGGATTGGGCATGAGAAGAGGAGTTACTCATCGTAATAATGTGCTTGTAGAAATAGCAAGCAAGTTGCCTACAAATTTATATGCCTCTAGTGTATGCAAGTCTATAATGACTTCTTGTGAATTAACCGTAAATGTTAATTAGGATCACTAGAGAAGTTACAATTATTTTGTAAAATCAAAGAGAACATTTTTTAATAATGTTCTCAGAATTGATTGCATGAGTAGATGCAATTAATGAGGAAGAATGGCTTAGAAACGTAATTTGTAGAGATCCCATTTTTTTGGAAGAAGCCATCTCAAGCGGTCTTGATTAATTGTGAATCAAGCTATGATCTATAACGTCTCTAACAAAGACTTATAATGAAAAGTCAAGACATACAAGTCTCGTAGATTGAACGGTAAGTCAATTACTTAGGAAAAGAGTAATTGCGGTTAGCCATTGAAACGGACAAAAACCTGGCGGACTTATCATGAAGAAGTCTCCCAAAGGAATTGTTTTCAAATTTAAGTATACGAAATGAGACCAAGGTCTATGAATGAAAGTTCGATCACCCATAAACCCAACCTATGTTTTGAAAAAGATAAACAAGGTTCAATGTGGTACCAACAAGTTATGGAAGTGATTATGGTGCACTAAGTATAAAACTTCTCATCATTTCATTTAGTGCAGGTTCTACAAGAAAATAGGATAGATAAAAATCTTAATAAGTCTAACTTTTTATCACAAGGTGTCTCACGAAACACCTTCGAGACTTACCTATATGAGTATGGAAATCAGCCGTTTCCAAGAGAAAAAGACCGTTCTCTCGAGAGACTCATGAATACGTGATAAGCACATGGACATTAATGTCTTGGCACAGTAATCACACAATCCTCTGAAATCGGATGTCTTTGAGATTCCGCTTTATCACATGGGGTACTTGGTTCTAAGAGATTTCACCACCTAACCCCGATAAGGCTTTGAATTTCTTACACCAGTGAAAGGTTCAAATCAAAAGATACCCATCATTTATGTATTGATTTCAATGATGATGCTTATTTCCAACTAAGCTTGAACTACGTTGGCTTGATCCCACTGGGCACGAGGCGATCACTTGAGTGATGCGGCCACTCGATTTCTAAGTTTTAATTTGTTTTATTTTTTATGGTTTTTGGTTATTGAAAATAGGGGAGATTGTTGGATATTTTCAATGTCATAGAAAATAAAATGGTTCTCATTTTTGGTTAGCCACACGATGGGGAGCGTCCACGAGCCTAATAGATGCAATGGATGTTAGTTGGAGATGAAAAGGCATCTCCAAAGGGTGTGATGGTTCACAAGAGACACATCTATTCCATTAGACATTATGGGTGTCTTTTGAAAGTGAAAGGCATCTCAATGGCATGAATTCCCTATAAGTAGTGATGATTTGTTTTCATTCAAACAATGAAAAAACACAATAAAATCTCCATTTCTTTTCTCTCTAAGAATCATCAATCTAAATATCGTGTGTTCTTGGTTGGGTCAAGGGAGTACAACTCTTGAACTCAACAACGTTTTTGGGCTTCATTCTATCTTGAAGGGCAATATTTCCTTGACCAATTGTACTCGCCAATTATTTGGGAAGGGTCGAAATAATTGCTGAAAAGAATCAAGAAGGGCTTGAAGCTTGTGAAACGACATTCTTTTCAATCTTGTTTTTCATCCTCTTGTACCCAAATTTCCATAGATGATTCGGTGTTAGCAGTTGATGATGAATACTGGCAGATATGGTGGAAGGAGATCGTGATAGTGGAAGAGAGTTTGCTTCCAGTGATACAACAACACGGAGCTCGAGTTTGCTGCCATTATTGGCTACTGTTATTTCTGATACTAAGGGTGCTTCAGTGATGTACATGAGTCGAAACTAAATAGGAAGAACCCGGGAAGTTAAGGAAAAATGAAGATAGTGATAGATGTTGTTACCATGGGTAGATGGCAATGAGAGTTTGAAGGAAGCGGAGCTCGACAGAAGGTACGTACTGTTGCCATTATTGATAGTTACTGATTGGTAGAGTTGTAGTTAGTCCGACAAGCAAGAGACGGAGGAGATGGTGATGAGACGATGATGTTGGTAGGAATGGTTGATGGTAATGAGATCGAAAGTTGGACAGGGAATGGAATGAAGATGGATTTCATGGAGTGGTCGCTGCCGGTAATGGTGGTGAAAGGAGCTGGAGAAAAGAATGTATACGGACTAAAGAGTAGTAATGGTGATACTGCTAGATGGCAGTAGAGATTCAAACTCGTTGTTTCTTTGTGATATATGAAGATCTCAAGTTTAAGACAAGAACGAGGAGCTATATATGAAGAAGGCAGTGCCATTGATGATCAGTGATGGAGTCGAGATGGATTGATGCTGGTAACTGTAATGGCTCGAGTCTGTGGTGGGTTTAACAAAGTCGAGTTCGACAGAAGGTGCAGCTTGAGTTGGAGTGTGGTTATGTTGCTTTCGGTGATCACCAGTGATGATGAAAAGTAAAAGTTTACGGATTGAAAGTCCCGTCAGTAAGTTGGAAAAAAAAACGAAACATCCAGGAGAGTTTGCGTATGGGAAAACCCAGCCGTGATTGAAAAGAAGAAATTTGTGAAAACATCCTGGAGAACATACGGATGTAAAGTCCTGGCCGTAATGAGAGAAGAAAATAAAGGATGTCAGTTTCACAGCACTGACATGCCATGAAGCAGCTGAAATTTACGTGGGCTTGAGTTCTCTAGCTTTGGACGCAGGCCCATAGGACTGTTTATAGAATTCTTTGCACGGACAGACTGTGGCATTAACCAATTTTGAATTTGGTGAGCTTTTGGCAACCGATTTCGACCGGGATTTGGTGCATGGGAAGATCAATATTTGGAACACCTATATAAGAGACTCTTCTAATATTTTTGGAAAATGGCTCATAATTTTTATCAAGCCATTGGAGAGGAGAATTCAAGGGGGAGATTCATCACCATAATTATTTCTTTTCCATTTTATCATATGAAACTCATGGGGTTTTGTTAGTACCATGAGTAGCTAAACTTCTTAGTGATTGGGGATGAATTCTAAGTTCTAGACATGATTTGAGTTATTATATAAATCTATTTTGATGTTCTTCACATGATTATTGATTGTTTATACTAATTAGAATATTTATGATTGATTGATAGATTGTTTAGGTGGCCAACCTGAATTAATTTCTTGATACAATCAAATACTAGTATTGAGTTAGGAGATAAGTAATAGTCGAATAATTCATATAAAGTAGAGAACACAAGACCTTGCAGAGGATTCTGTGTAGTGATTGTGTGTGTAAACAACACTAGAAAGTGGACCTTGAGCTAAGAGTCTAACTACTAGGATAAATCTATAATTCACAAAAGATAAATCATTCGGAGAAATTACACCTTGAGTGGAGCTACTAATAGGTGGTTTAGACGAAAATAATCTGGTATTGAAGAGCTTCCGTACCCAAGTGATATAAGAAATTTAGGGGATAAGACCGAGCTAGCTATTATCACGATTGGTAATAATCTGTGATTAATTGTATTAATGGATGAATATAATAACTTGATGACGGTTTAGTAACTAAGAAGGATTCCCTGATCATATTTCTCTCCATTGCTTGCAAACTTAATTACTTTTCATTGCTTTGTTATTTATTTCGTTTCAAAATCTAAAACAACCCCCTTTGTGACACTTTTGATAACTAAAACTCCATGATCTTCGTGGGAACTAACCTTATTTTGCTATATTATTCATTAGTAAAGTAGAATATAAGTGAATTAATTTGAACACCTACGACATGCATCAAATTTTTGGCGCCACTCCGGGAGCAATCAGTAGCTTTAGTTGTTTATTTTAGTTTTATTTTGTTTTTAGATTTTGTTTTTAGTTTTTAACTTTGTTTTCTAGATTTTTGTTTTAGGTACTTAATCACTGGCATCAAAGGATTGGAATTACGATAGGTGCGGAATTCAAACTCGTAAAGGAAACAGACTTCAAGCAAGTAAGAAGTTGTCAGAGCTTCTACATCAACAATGGTAGTGGCGGTGCAAATCCTCCACCCCCATCTCAGGAGAGGAAGTTAGGAGAGTTAACATCTCCATGCTTAGATTCAACCACTATGCATTACAATCACTAACCTGCTGGATCTCAAGTCGAATCTACTTCATCATTTACCGAAGTTCAAGGGACATCCTTGTGAAGATCCGAACCGTCATCTTCAAGTATTTCAACACAAGATGACAAGTCTAGGAGTCGAAGATGAGATATGGATATGCTACAAGATTTTCCGTTAGCATTAATGTACTCGTAGAATAATGGTTGTATTACCTTCCTCCAGGGAGTGTAACAACCTGGACTGAGATGAAAAAGTTATTTCTCGGGAGAAGTACTTTCTGCTTCTAAAAGTAGGCGGTTCTTTCGTAAGGAGATTAGTGGTATCTATACAGATTATTGGGGAATCTCTTTATGAATACTTGGGAAATATACAAGAGGTTCTGGAGAGTCTCCCTCATCACAATATATCCTCAACACTTATTATTCAATACTTCTATGAAGGATTACCTCGAAATGAGTAATTTGATTGATCAAAGAATGCATTGGTTCACTCACTGAGAATACAATCTCTCGCAAACAACTATTCGATTGAGTATGTCCTCAAATGCACAACAATTTTATACAAGACATGACTCAAATGTCAGAAGGGTTAGAGATGGGGGATTCTCCGAATCTGAGCACCGATTAATGCTTTAATCGAGAAGGTGATTAATCACAATCGCGATTATCGCATATCTTTTGTAGTAGCTCCACCATATGAAAGAAGAGGCCGAGGTTAATGCTTTAATCCCTAATCCTAGGACAAGGTATGATCCATATTCTAATACTTACAATCCAGGTTGGAAAGATCATCCTAATTTGATTATGCCAACAAGCAGCTGCGACTCTAATCCATATGCAAGACAAAGTGGTTTTCAACAACAATTTCAGTCACAACCTCAACAACAGAATCAAAGCTCTAGTTTAGAAGAGATGATGAAAGCTATGATGCTAAATCAAGATGAAACTTCCAAAGAGCAAAAGGAAATATTTCAACAAAACCTACTATATCAACAAAAGAATGATGCTGTCATTAAAGACTTGCAAGTACAGATTGGGCAATTGACAACCTTTTGTAAACCCAAGAGAACATGTTAATGCAGTAACTCTAAGAAGTGGGAGACAAACTGAAGAGCCACAACAACATAAAGAGGTTAGTAACGACATCGAAAAGGAAGTATAGGAGGAACACCGTCCCAAAGGATAATCCAACCTCAACCGGCCAACCTAAGGACACGGTTCCCACCTTTACCACACCACCTCCTTCCCTAGTCGTTTTTCCAAATCAAATGAGCAATCTCAAGACAAGGAGATCATGGACATTTTCAGCAAGATACAAATCAACATCCCATTTATTGAGGCCATCATAACCGTACCTAGGTATGCTAAGGTTTTGAAGGATTTGTGTACAAGGAAGGATAGGTTGATTGCTAATGAAATTACTCAGGTGGGAGAAAGTGCAACAGCTATGTTATTAAAGAAGATGCCTGCAAAGTGTGAACATCCTAGGGGTTTCACCGTGCCAATCACTATTGGTACCAAGAGGTTTGAGTGTGCTTTGCTTGATTTGGGAGCATCCATAAGTGTTATGTCAGTCGATGTTTATGATTCTTTGAATCTTGGACCTTTGAAAGAGGCAAAGATTACTATTCAATTGGCAAACAAGTCCAATATATGTCCTAAGGGAGTCGTGGAAGACGTGTTATTTCAAGTGAAATTAATATTTACGGTTGATTTTTACATTGCGGATATGCATAATGGAGATAATTGTTGATCTACTTCGTTACTTCTTGGGAGACCGTTTATGAAAACAACAAAGACGAAGATTGATGTGGACAATGGTACACTCACTATGGAATTTGATAAGGAGATTATACGCTTCAATATTTTTGAAGCTATGCGTTATCCAAGTGATATCCATTCCGCATTTTCTGTTTATGTTATTGGTTCGTTGGCACAAAAGATGTTTGATTTGAACAAATAAGATGAATTAGAATATGTGCTACAAAATAACATTAATTTGGACGTACATGGCATGCATAACTTGGACGTTGATATTACCAAGGAGTTTGTGGAGACATGTGGTGCTTTAACTGGCATCACAATAGAAGAACAAAGCCAAGGAAGCTAAGGCATGTAAGAATCGGAGAAATTTATTTCACAAGCGGTCATGGCGTATGAGGCTCAGGAGCAAGACCCCTTATAGCAATTAAAGGGAACATCTCCATTCGGGAACCTAAATCCAATTTCTCGACAGATTGAGCCGACGCGGAAGTGAATTTGGGGACGATTGAGGAACCAAGGTTAGTAAGGGTTGGGACTTTACTCTCGGACGAGCAAGCAGGACAAATCATGACGGTGCTAAAAAGAAAACATAGACGCGTTCGCATGGGAGGTGCACGATTTGAGGGCATTAACCCGAGGTCTGCTGCCATCACTTGAAGATTGATCCAACTGTCAGACCGGTTAGGCAGAAAATGAGGCGAATCGCACCGTAGTTACAAGCGGCGTCGAGGCCGAGATAAAAAAAGCTACAAGAGTATGGGATAATCCTGGAAATCCCATTACCCGCAAAGTGGATATCTAACATGGTCGTGGTACCAAAGAAAAGGGAGGAGTCGAATATGTATTGATTTCAGCTGGGACTTGAACAAGGCCTGCCCGAAGGACAGCTTACCTCTCCCAAGCATAGACCAACTAGTAGAATCCATAGTCGGGCACGAGGCGATGACACCGATGAACGGTTACATGGTCTACAACCAAATACCATTAGCGCCCGAGGATCGTGGAGCATACCTCCTTTTTCACACCAAGAGGGTTGTATTGTTATACTAAGATTCCCTTAGACTTAAGAACGCCTGGTGCAACTTACCAGCAGATTAGTGGGAGACATGTTCTAAAAACAAGATCCACGACACCATAGAAGTTTACGAGACGATATGTTAGTCAAGAGCCGCCGAGCTAAGGATCATGTCCGAGATCTTCGAGAGATTTTTCGACGATGAGGAAGCATAAGATGAAAATCAACCCCTCTAAGTGCGACTTCTGGGTTACATCAGGAAAATTCCTGGGATATATCATCACCTCCAGAGGAATAGAAGCAGACTTTGATAAGGTTAGGGCTGTCTTAGAAATGCCTTCCCCGCAAAGGTAAAAAAGACGTGCAAAAGCTAAATGGCTGCATAAACAGCGTTGGGGCAATTCATGTCACGGTCGTCGGACAAATGTAAAGCCTTTTATGATATCTTGAAGAAGGGAAAACAGTTTCAATGGACGGATGCAAGCGAAGAGGCTTTTCAAAACAACAAGTTACACTTATCCAGCCTCCTGGTTTTGCAAAGGCCCGAGCCGACTGAAATCCTCACCCTATATTTAGGGGCTTACACCATATGCCATTAGTGCAAAGTGTTGGTTAGGACGAGGGAAATATGAGAAGCAGATATTTCACTAGCAAAACACTAAGCCCGGCCGAGAAAAATTATACCAGGATGAAGCAGATGGTTCGCCCTAGCCTTTGCCGCTTCTAAAATCCGAACGTATTTTCAAGCTCATCGCATATGGGTGCTCACAAAATCTCCCATTGAAGCATGTTGTTGGATAATGCAGGGCGATCAGGAAGAATCTCTAAATGGGGAGCCTTAATCAAACAATATGATGTGGTGTACGAGACAAGGACGGTGATCAAAGGACAAGTAGTGGCGAATTCCTAGCTTGATTTCCCACTAAGCGATGAAGACGAGGTTGAAGATGTACCTGGATGATGGAAGAAAGAGAAGAACCTGCTGACTTATTAGCATCTAGTAGTCCTACACAATGGGAAGTTTTCGTCGATGGGGCGTCGAATAGAGAAGGATCAGGTCTTGGGTTGGTCTTCACCACACCGAAAGGAAGAAAGATGGTGCACTTGTTCATATTGGAATTCAAAGCAACAAACAATGTCACCGAAAGTACGAAGAAATAATCCACGACTGCATGGATAATTGTAGAAATGGGACTATAGGAGGTTCGTTTAACTAGTGATTCATAGTTGGTGATTCTAAGATTACGGGCAAATACGCAAACACACGATTCTATTTTGCAAAAGTATTGGGAGATATCCCAACATTACATCAGCCAAATACCAAGCATTAAATTTCGTCACATTTGTAGAAAAGACAATGGCGCCAGACGCCCTATCCTACATCGCCTCACAACTGGTAGACCTTGAGCATAGAGGTATTCAGATATGAGGCTCCTCACTCCATCAGGTCCAAGAAACACCGGATGTACGAGTCGATGTGGCTATTAACACTACCAACGATACAAAGAGGGCGATTGGAGAAAGCCGACACACCAAAGATTTGGAATCGGGCGAACTACCCAAGGGTCACCTAAAATAAATAAAGTCAAAAATAAGTGGGCGCCTAAGAACTAAGGGAAGGGATTTTATACATAAAATCCTACTTAGGGCCGCTCTTACTGGTTCCTAAGTAGGGAATAATGCCACATAATCTTGCATGAATTACACTATGGAGACGCGGGCAACCACAGCTGGATAAGCTTATCGGCGAAGGCAACGATAATGGGATACTTTTGGATATATATGAACGAAGATGCAAAAGCAATGGCGAAGGCTTGCGAAGAATGTCAACGGTACGGCAAGAAAATACAAAGGTCATGAGTACCTTTTAAACTCTATTTTAAGCCCATGGACCTTTGCCAAATGGGGATAGACATTGTCGGACCATTACATGTAGGAACGGGGCAAAGGAAGTACTTGATCGTGGCCATGATTACTTTACCAAATGGGTAGAGGCCGTACCGCTAAGGCACATCCGAGACAAAGATGTCTTCAAGTTTATTTGGGAACATATTATTTTCCGATTTGGTCGGCAGCCCATCATCTCGATAATGGCAAACAACTCCAAGGGAAAACATCGATCTTTTTTTAACATGTACAACATTAGGAGGAGAAAAGCTACCCCCCATTTACCCCCATAGTATGGGCAAGACGAGATCACTAACAAGACAATCGCCGACAACATGAAGAAAAATTAGATGGAGCATATGGTGATTGAAAGTGCAGGAGCAGACAACGTGTTGTGGGCATACGTAACCACGCGGAGGGAAGTTGCTGGTGGTTCTCGCCATTTATGCTTGCTTACGGAATAGAGGCAATTCTACCAACGGAAGGAATGATCCCTGCAACTAGAAACGAGAAGCATGGAGGCATAAACGTTTCGTCCGATCCGATTTTGGCAAAACTCGACGATTTGAAGAAACAAGGAGATAGCGTTACAAAAATATGGAAAACTATCAAAGGAGGCTACAACTAGAATACAACAAACGTGTTCGCCCAAGGGAATTTTAGCCGGGACAACAAGTGTTGAAATTTCTGGCCGAATGGGAGCGAGACAAAAAAGGCGGAAAACTAGCACCAAAGTGGGGTGGGCCATATATAATTGCGTCTAAAGCGGGCGAGGGATCGTATCGGTTATTGAGACTCGATGGAACAAAAGAGTCCAAACCTTGGAACGTCAAGTATCTGAAACTCTACCACCCCTGAAGGGTGATACGAAGAAAATGTAAGCATACTTTCCTTCTATCTCTTTGAAACCGTGAGGGGTATGAGATAAGGCATGAGCGACTAATGGTCATTCGTACTCGGGGCAAAGCCAGTGTGGAAGTGCCGAGGTGAATTACACTTGAATGGTCATTCGTACTTGGCAAAGCCGATTGTGGAAGTGACGATGTGACTTACACTCGAATGGGCATTCGACTCAGGGCAACGCCGTTGTGGAAGTGCCGAGGTGCCTTATAGTCGCCTGGATATTCGTACTGGCAAAGGTTAGCAGTGCAAGTGCCGAGGTATCCTAAGGGTTCCGGTGGTTGGAAACCAGTTCCAAAGGTTGTTGAGACGCGAGGTATCCTCACCTAGGTGGCCTACTAACATTTGAAAGGCCGCCCATCGCAGTGGTCAGACCACTTGCCCGAGATTGGCCGATCGATAACCGCCAGAAATCGAGCCTAGAACTAGGTTTACTAGTACCCTTCCACCGAATCCAAGATATAGTGATGAGATACCCCAATCAGACATCACATTGGGCCCGATGACCCTCCATGTTGGGTGTGTTCGACATAAAAGGTTAAATCACTAACATGCGTTAATCAACAATTACAGAATAACATGAGGAAGAAAATCTAAATCGATAGCGTCATGCGTCAATCAACAATCGCAGGAATAACATAAGGAAAAAAGCTAATTCGATAGCGCCATACGTCCATTAACAAAGTACGGAAAGTGTTGAGCGACCATACGAAACTGAAAGTGTAACAAAAGTAAAGTTAACAACACCGCGACGCAAGACCCCACATAAACAAAAAAAGAAGTATATCGTAATTAAAAGGGGGAGAGGTGTTCAAAGCATTTACAACCTGCAACAAAGGGCGAATTAGTGACGCACTACAAAAAGAGAAATAAAGCCTTGGGAGGAATCGTTCCAGCCATCTTCTGCGTAACCTCGCGCCGCTTATTCTCGACCCACTCCTCAATGCCCGCATACGAACCTTCGTCCACCTCCTCTGCATGAGCAACACGTTCCTCCTCGAAATATCGGTAAGATGAGAAGCGGCTTCCTCGGATTGACCAAACTTTGAAACCCAAATCGCTCTCGACCGCTTCAATCGTTTCTTGATTTCTAGATCCAGCTCTTGAGAACATTTCTCGCTCGCTATAGGATCACAAAGACAGAACATTATTCATTGGAACATGACTTAACAATTTTGCAAAAATAGGACGTAATCTAAATCTAAGGAACGGCCTCAACACATCGTCTAAGAGACTGAGAAAGTGGAACACTCGATCAAGCGACTCTATCGACTTGGACAACTCATCCTAGGTCTTGGACAACTTCACGGTTAACTCGTTATAATGCTGCTCGTTGAATTCGTTGCAAGGGCGTACTTTTATGTTCACCACACTCGGCCATTGCGGTTGCGCGACACCGTAGCTAATCGCAAGTCTGCGACCTATTCCATTCGAGTTCTCCCACCACTTTGTCAAATTCACCCACTTTTCCCAACAAATCTATTTGTTTGCTCTACTACATCTTTGTCCTCAAAATTCGTTATGATCCTCGTGGAGGTCTCGACATTCAGAATCAGAAAGTGCCTACCCGCTGCCCTAAGTCTCTGTAACAAAGCTTTCTCAAAGAAAAAGGTGTTGAAGCACCCAAATGAGCTCTCAAATAGCCTATCTCTTCAGGGGCATACTCAAACTATCGATACTAGTCTAATTCTCCTTGGAAGATCTTAGATCTCACCAGCTTGGCGATCTACTTTTTCCCTTCCATTTTGCAATTCCCGCCGATAAAGATTCTCACCAAATCCTTTTCGATATCCCACTTCTTCTTCATGATCCTAAACTCCGACGAAGCGTCTAAACCTATACTAGATATCTTGGCTAACAGAAGGATACCCGACTCAAGGATATCGCACGATAAAATCAATCAACATAGGGTCTATAGAAGAATTATAACATACCTTGGGAATCGGCAAGTTCGATTTCCCATTTTCGCGCGCGAGACTTTTTTTAAATTCTTGCAACTGAAGCTGGAGAGATTCCGCAGCTACTTTTCCCTAAGACGATTGGCGGAGATCCAACCGTACCCGATTAATAATATGATACAAGTAAACAAGTTAGAATGGTAGGCGACGACAAGGAATAAACCATGGCAAGGCGTCCCCTAAAACAGTTACTCACCACCGTATCAAGAGTTTGAGCTATATCTCCGTATATGGGCACGACAGCAAGCATTTGCTCATCAATATACGCACCAAAGTCGGGGAAGTCAGCGCGCTCAAGATAATTCATGATAGGACCCGGACAAGAAAGGAGGTTTCAACACCAGGCGTGGACCCACCCTAAAGAATCTGGGAGGTAGACGATAAAATACTTCCGATTCAGCATTAAAAGTATCTCTAGCTCGGGCGCCTTCAAGGGTTCTTCTTTGTCGGCCAACTCAGGATTAACGACCACCTCAGGACCAACGTTTGCCCCATCTCCTTCCTCACCCTGTCACCCGAGAGATCATCACCGAATAGGTCATCTTCATCGTGGATATTTGACATTGGTTTTGAGACCTTTGATGTGGCTTTAGAAACCTGCTTTCCCCTATGAGGATTACGCCTAAGGGGTTGAGGATCAACCTGCCTCTATATCGGCCTCATCATCATCGCCTATGAAACTTCTGCACAAGGCTCCCCTCATCAAACATGTGAAGGCAAAAAAGGGGAAAGTACATGTACTTATAATAAAATCACTATGTTTGTTACCTTCCCATGGTCTTCCTAAACCCTTGTGCTAGCACCTCTTTTCCTCGACAATCCGGCAGTCTTGGTAGAATCGCCCTGAGGTTTAACAACAACAAACAGCCAATTGGCGCCAGTAACAGAATAGAAATCGAGAAAAAAGGAAAGAGACATACCTTATCAAGCCTTATCATCATTAACAACCTAGAAAGGATGTGGCTCAGGGAAAAAGAGGACGACGGAAAGCTACCATGTAAATGGGACCCGGACAAGGAGTGGAACTCAGGGATAAATCGGGTCATTGGTATGACGGGTCTTTGTTAGAGCCTTGGGCAAGGGATCGGATCCCAAGATCATCCTTTCAACATTTTTGGGCATAGTCTGACGATGGGGACTAGCGACCAAAACCGGAAGATCACCCAAGGTTGAAGTACCAGCTCGATAGTAGGAAAGGAAATTGGCAAACGTATACCCCGAAGTCATCGGCTTGTAGGTTGACCACTTGAGGTGGAGCCGTGACCATCCCGCGATCTCTCCATTCATCCATAATTCGAAAAGTGTTGCCAGTCATTGAACAAGAGAGCGATAAGGCTTGAGCTGAGAAAGAACCTCATAGTAGAAAGGGTTATCGGGGTGATACAAAGGAAGACGAAGACCTAGATCCAGTTGGCCTTGAGTAATAACCACGCAATTTAGCCGACTACTCGTGCTTCCCCACGTCAGGACTTCTTCAAAATGTCAAAGCTTGGCCGAGATCAGGGTAACCCGTAATACTCAAGATCGTACTTTCTCTTTCAACTGCTCAATGAACTCTTCGTCAAAGAGATCTTTCACCCTTTTCTCGGACCTCGCACGGAAATAGAAGGAGAATCATCGTGAAAGATAGATCTCATGCCGATCATCGCATTTACTTAGAGGGACTATCAAACTAAAACAGAAGCAAGGGAAAGCATCAAACTCGAAAAAACATCATCGACAGACCTTTTTCGTTACGGAGGAGAAAGAAGCCATGGATGCAAAACAATGCAGAATCGATAAATCGTGAAGAAGGATGGGATGTCTAGAATGTAACCACAACTCTTTGTGACAATCGATGAGGATAAGATGAAAGAAGAAAATTAAGAAAATGAGGACTTTCAGAAGAAGAAGTGGCGAAGAAATCTTGAAGAGAAGGTTGCGACGACGGGGAACTGGAAAAAGAAATGGCAAAGAAGGAAAAAGAGAAAAGGAAGCGGGCTATTTAAAGTGCAGAAGTTGTAACCACGATAGAAGTTCTGAGGTAATAAAGTGGAGTCCAATGGGAGTCTTGTGTCTGAATTTAAGTGGCATGGATGAGGACGTACATTGGACGACTTTCTTCCACTAGTGTAATGCTACAATGAGCGAAAGAAGGGGCATAAATGTAGTGTAAATTATCCACAGGGCTAAGTGGAAACATCTTATGGTATGATGCACCCAAGAATGGAGAGACGAGAAGCATAGGATAAAGATTGCCATGCGCTTTAGATTTACCATGTGGATCGGGTATGATTGCTCGCATCTCTGAGACAAGACTCGACCTGTGCTTCAACAGAGCTGATAAGACAAGACACGGTGGGTCAAACGAGGAGTAATAGTCAAATGGATAAGAAGATACGTGTCACATTGGCCAACCGCAAGGGCTATGGATCAGGAAGGGACATCGTATGAGAACACCCAAGGAATAGGTTCTGAAGAGAGAGACGGAAGCGATGGAATAAAATACATCGGCCACATGCAATGGAAGGACGACATAAGCTGGCCCGACCACAGAACTTCAGATTAGATGTAATGTGACCAACACCCTAGTATGGTTGTATGTAACCCTTCCTATAAATAGAGGAACTTATATCCAAGAGAGGTAGGTTGTATTTTAAGAGAGAGAGGCTTGTAATCACGAAAGAGAAAGAAGAGGAGAGCGAGATCATCTTTCAAGTGAGTTCATTTGGAAGAGCAACACCATTGTAACACCTTGAAGTAATAAGATACACCCTTTCACCCCAGTGGACATAGGTAATCATACTGAACCACGTATATCCTTGTGTCTAATGTTTGGTTCTTATGATCACTTGCATTAGTAGAAGTTCTATATCCTTTGGATGTAGTTTGCAATAAAATGCATCTAC
>JAJJWX010004599.1:0-16734 GCA_023529315.1 Papaver bracteatum
GGACTTTCTCACTCCTAATGACTTGGTCAATACTAGAAAAAGAACTCTCTCTTTCCCTTAAGCCTATTCGGCTCTTTATATAGGAAATTACATAGTGGATGACAGCTAGTTTATCCTTTATTTTAGGATCTGGCTTGCGGTACTTTAGCAAGTTTACAAATGTACATTTTCGCAAACGTCGTAAATCTCGCTAAATCTTCACAATTTTCTCGTGTTTACACTGTCGTTTCTGCTACGCCATCTCTTAAATCACCATGCAACACTCGCAAAGTGTTGTTGGTGAAGATTTCGCAAGTATAAATTTGTTGCGATATTCTGATCCTACAGAGAGAATTTTGGAGCGGACATGTCTTGCTAGATATGCTTTGCTGTTTTCAAAACCAAAAATCCTACTTGAAATGTTCGAGGTCTTACCATTTTGTTGTATACCTTGGAAACTCTATGTTTGTAGGTTTCCACATATTTTTCCACCTTGGCTCTTCTCGAACCGAGCATGCCCAATTCAGCAATTCTTGAATTGGACACTTCAGCTTTATCCCATTGCACCCCACTAGCTGTTGCAATTTGTGCAGAGGGAATTTTGATCTCAGCTGGAAGAATAGCATCAGCGCCATAGACGAGAGAGTATGGTGACATCCCAATAGATCTTCTTGGTGCGGTTCGGTAAGCCCACAAAGCCATGGGAAATTCTTCATGCCACGTTCGTGGATTGTCATTAACTGTTCGACTAAGAATCCAGATCAGAGTTTTGTTGGTGCTCTCTGCTTGTCCGTTTCCTTGGGGATAGTAGGGTGTAGAGAAAATTTGTTTGATTCCGTATTCCTTGAGAAACTTCGTAACATGTTTGTTGGAAAAAGGAGTTCCATTATCCCTGATGATATGTTTAGGAACACCGAATATGCATATGATGTATTCTTTGATGAAAGCTGCAATTGTGATTCCTTGGTGCTTCGAAGAGGAATAGCCTCGACCCATTTGGTGAAGTACTCTGTTGCCGTGATGATGTACTCATGCTGCTTTGAATATGCTGGATTGATCTTCCCAATGATATCCAGTCCCCAGCTATATAAGGACCATAGACTACTCATAGAATGTAAAGGGAAGACAAGGAGTGTGAATAAGATTACCGTGAACTTGGAACTGATAACACCTTTGAACATAAGCAGCTGAATCGTCCTCCATGGTTGGCAAATAATATTTCTCATGAATTTGGAGAAATAATTTCTTCTTTCCTTGGTGTTCACCTGCGTGCATCTCTTTTAAGATTATGGGAATTTCATGCTCGGCCAAGCATCTCAGGAGGTTCCCACCAAAGTTTTTGCGATATAAAATTCCTTCCAGGTAAACAAAACGTTTGTCCCTATGAATTGATTGCTCCCTTCTTCTCTGATGGAAGATCGTTGTCGTGGAGATACTTTATGTAAGGTTCTCTCCAGTCCCCAGTGTGATGGATTGTTAGAATATCCGAATGATGAGGTGGTGTTTGATAATTGTGACAGGATGCTTACAGCATCCTCTACAGAAGCTCCATAGAGGGCCAATAGTATCCAAGTCATTGAAGCCTTCTGTAAAGCGTGATCACTAGGGTTTGTCCACATATTTGTTCATGTATGCGTCTGAGATGTTCACTGGTTTCTTCATCTCCATGGCATCGTGACAGGGATCCATCAAGATTGCGATAATATAACACCCCGTGCAGCAGGAAAACGTTTTTCAACTCTTTGAGACTAATTTTCCCCTCCGTGAGAGAATTGCTCAATTCATGAATGATGGGCTCCCGCCAATCACTTGATTGAGCACCTTCGACTTGAGTAAGCCAGGTAGATGATACAGAGCGTCTTTGTAAGGTGATGGATTTCTCGGCCCATTCGAATTGTAGTTTGGATGCTAAAGTTGCTAGATAATTAGCATGTCTATTGTTGGTACGGCCGGTATGGATAATTGTTGCATCAGAAAAATTAGTTAACAGTCGCTGTGACTCAGCCCTGAATGGAGCAAGCATTATCTCTTTGAGAGAGTACATGCCATTCATTTGATTGACCAGCAACTTTGAGTCTCCTCTGATTTCTAAGTGCTTAGCTCCGGCTTTCTTAGTAAAAGATAATCCTAGGAGAAAAGCTTCATATTATGCTGAATTGTTGGTGCAGTGGAAATCCAGCTTGAATGAATATGAGAAAACTTCACCGGATGGAGATACTAGCACAATGCCCGCTCCGCCAGTATTATTGCTTGGAGTGGCAGATCCATCAAAATATAGTAACCATGTCTCTTTCTGAATGATTTAAATTTCTGGGAACTCACCGGGCACCTCTTCATGCAATATTATGATGTCTTCTCCAGGAAAAGCAGCAACTAAATCTGCAACTGCTTGTCCTTTGATTTTTTTTTGGAGGGACGCACGCTATGTCAAAATCTAACATTTGAAGTAGCCATTTTGCTGGTCTCCCAATCAAAGCAGGTTTCGACAGTAAGAACTTTATTGGATCAGCTTGGACACTAGCATGACCCTGTTTGACAGTAGATAATGCCCGAACCTCTGAATTGCATGAACTAATGCTAGACACACACTTTTATCCTTTGGATATCGGAGTTGAACATCTCTCATTGTGTGAATGAAGTAGTAGATTGGTCGTTCGATGCCTTCTTCATCTTCTTAGGAAATGAGTGCTCCAATTGCGACATCGCTGGAGGATGTGTAAAGTATCAGCGGACGTCCTTGCACTGGAGATTTCATGACAGCAGGAGACAGTAATATTTGCTGTATTTTCTGGAATGCTTCTTGTTGAACTACTATCCATACAAAATCTGCTCCTTTCTTCAACAAATAAGTGAATCAAGCAATGAGTTGGGCAAGTCCAGGAATGAAACGCCGAATATAGTTGACTTTGCCCATGAAAATCTGGAGTTATTTCACAGTTCGTGGAGGAGACATAGTAGTAATGGCTTTTGTTTTGTCTGGATCGACCTCGATTCCTTCTGCAGTGATTAAGAATCCAAGAAACTTTCCGGAAGAAACACCAAAAGCACACTCCAGAGGATTCATCTTTAGTTAGTATTTTCCGTATCTTTCGAATACTTGTCTCAGAATGTCCAGGTGGGATTTCCGAGTTTTCGATTTCACCACCACATCGTCAACATAGTCTTCTAATTGCTTGTGTATCATGTCATGAAATATTATAGTCATGGCACGCTGATAAGTGGCTCCTGCATTCTTCGGGCCGAAAGGCATTATTGTGTAGTGAAAGTTGCCAACGGGAGTTCAGAATGCAGTCTTGTTAGCGTCATGTTCATACATCTTGATTTGGTTGTATCCACTGTAGACATCCATGAACGAGAACATGTCATGACCGATGGTTTCATCGACGAGCATATCAATGTTGGGTAAAGGAAAATCATCCTTTGGACAACATTTATTCAGGTTCCTGAAATCTACACAGCATCGGATTTGACAGTTCTTCTTCTTTACTGGGACGATGTTCACCATCCATGTTGGATGTTGAATGGGTTTGATGAATCCTGTTGTCAGTAGTTTCTGGATCACCACTTTGATTTGTTCCTCAACTTAGTTTCTGAATTGGTTAGGCGGTTGTTTGACATATTTGGAACCGGGAGTGATGTGGAGATGATGAGTGACCAATTTATCATCTAGGCCGGGCATCTCTTCGTATGTCCAAATGAATATATCTTGATACTCTTTTAACAGACGGATCAACCCTTCTCGTTCTTCAGGTGAGAGAGCAGAACTGATTAGGATGAGCCTTGGATTTTCATCTGTTCTGATGTTGGTAGTTTCAAGGTCATCTGATGTGGAGTCTGTGCCATCTTGCAGCTTTCGTGGTGCGTCTTAAATTTCTTCGTTGGGTGATTTCTCACTCTGGCATGATTCTTCGGGGCGAGGAGACTTTTCATCGATCTCCCATGTTAATTGATAATCTTTCTGACGGAGATAAATGATTTTCCCTTCTTCATCATCATTAGTAATAAAGTTGGAATTTTTATTAGCTGTACCTTGACGACGCTTGAGTTGTGTAGTCGACGGTTTGACAGATTTAGCATCCATTGATGATGGTTTGTCGGTTTCCATAATAGATTTCCAACTTGGGACTGGAGTGTCGTAGATTTTTCTTGCAGGTTCGGGGATGCTCTTTGGTGATTCCAGGAATTCATCATCACAAACTGGCGCATAAGGAGACACTGAAGATGCGATGCGGACAATTTTGTTGTTGAGCAAATATTTCATACATTGATGGTACGTCGAAGGAACAACTTTATTATCGTGGATCCATGGTCTTCCGAGTATCATGTGATAGTCAGGATCTTTACATAGATGTATCCGTATGTGTGAATTGGTCCTACTTTCAGATCTTTATTACATGGAACTTTACAATGGATTGAATTGGTCCTACTTTCAGATCCACATAGATGTATCCGTATGTGTGACCCTGGCTTCCTTCGAAACCCGTTATTAGTATGGGATGATGAACAACCTTGCTTTTCGGGATCTTAGCCTCCTTGAGAGTCTTCAATGTAATAATATTCGTAGAAGCGCCCGTGTCAACGAGGACTCTCTTAAATTTGGAGTCCTTAATTGAAGCAGTTACGAATAGGGATCGGTTATGTCCTTTTTATGTCATTCGGTCCTCCTCAGTGAAGGTGATGTTGTAGATCGATGGTTCAGATATAATGGACACTTTTTCAGCTACCTGGGATGATGGAATGTCAGATGATATTTTATTAAGTGCATCAAACGTGTTCGTACGCTGATCCCTGGAGAAATGCAAGAGTTCACATAGATTCTCGATTAGGTGTGTGACTTCCTGATCCACCGGCTTTTCATAAGTGGTGAAGCTGTTGATTCGAGGATGATCACCGGTTGAGGGGTCAGCTACCAGTGTTGGAACTTCCCGAGCATGAGCGCCTCCCAAGTCAGATGTCAGTCTGATGAGGAAGTCCAATATGTTATTCATCGTCTCTTTAATTAGGTCCATGTTCCTTATATGAACCTCCTGTACTCGTGCCAACTCGGTCAAAGTCGGAATTTCTGCATTGTTCGTTCCATTGAGTAGGGTGCTGGGAGGATGGGCATTTCCATTCAAAAGATTCTGATCGGAAGTTGTTGAGTTAGACCTAAGACCAACCATTTTGTGAAAATGTGGGATTGCAACCGAGAGATTAATCTCCCACTGTGGTCGCCAATCTGTAGATGGGAAAAAACGGTTTGCTAGTTTTTTAGGAAAGTGAAGAGTCAAGCGTGTTATCGAGACTCCTCAACCGAGAAAACTTCTTAACCTCACACATATGCACTGCAAAGGGAGTACTTAGATTCGAGAGATCAATTTGTAGGATTCCGGCCTAAACCAAGTCAATGGCCGTTCCAGAGTCAATTCGGCCGCAAAGAGGGAGATGGGTTGATCTATAGGAGGGAAGCTGAGAATTGTGTAGGATCAGTGATGATCAAGGATTGTGGATGTGTTCAAGGTTTCGACAATAATTGGTGAACTATTGAGTTCGAATAAGTTCTGATGGATTTATGAATTCTTGAGAGTAGTTACTAGAGAAATTCTTGTGTAGACCAAAAACGTTGTTCTTCAATCATGGATTCAGAAACTTATTTATATTGTCAGAGTTGTGAACACCTTGATCCCTGTAAGTGTGACGGTTTCATGAGTGGGCAAATGGAAGATCGTGGTAAAGTCAATTCCATGTTGTGTGGAGACTTGACGAATCATGCACCCACTACTTTGATAACTCCTTCAACCGGTTGACACAATTTACGAACATTTATCGTCGTGGGTGAATCAACGTGTTGTAGGCCACCAGACCAAAATCCTAGTTGTTATCCCCCAATTTGACGTGATTGATGTCTCACGAATCGTGGAGTCTACATGAGAGACGTGTATTTAGTTTGTCAATTGTTGACTAGTTAGGCAATGAGCCTAGGTTTTTTTGAATCGAGCATGTTTTACAAATGCTCAGCGATTCATGAACGTTAATGTTGCTCGTCCGAGCAAATATTGTAAATTCGACGAGTTGTTGAATATTGATGAGTTACTGAATATATATAGATTATCCGAGAAACTGAGCAAGTATTGATTGATTCAATGAAGTACTGATAAATTACCTAATATTGATAGTTGGGTCAATATTCGAGCAACTGAGAAAGTATTTCTCAATTCGACGAATTACTGAATATGGAGAATTTAACGAGCAACTGAGAAAGTATTGCTCAATTCGACAAATTTAACGAATGTTGATAATTTGACTTGCAATTGAGCAAGTGTTGCCCAATTCGACAAATTACTAACGATTTATTAAATATTGATAGCTGGATCAATATTTGAGAGACTGAGCAAAGTTTCTTAATTCGACGAAATATTTATTGGTAGCGTGACCCAATAAAATATTAAAATATTGGTAGATTACCAAATATTATATAATTAATCCCCATGGATCAACATAAATTCATTTGGTGTTTGAACTTGCTCAGAATGATGATTCCGTGAAGCGTTTGTTTAAAACCCTAATTTTTGAGCAATTGTTCAACAATTGATGAATTGATGAAAATAGGTCATGAGTGATAGAGGGACCGACCACATGGGATGTTGGGCATCCATGTGGTGCCCAGTGATCGAGTGAGCATACACCAGGGTTCCCGGTTGGAGAGTTGGTGAAAGAAAGACGATTAAATGTCGGTTTCATCATTTATTGAATTACTGTTGGGTTCAACATTAGGAAAAAAACCTAAGTATGAAAGATGGGGGACCGACCAAGAGAGCATGTGACCGGCTCTTGGTTGTCACGAGACTAGATGTTGTCCGTTTGAGCAATCCCCAGGTTGGTTGGAGAGAGTTTGGGCCCAATATGAGCAATTAAGCAAGTTAGGTCAGAATTATGAAAACATGTGGGACCGGATTTGTGAAAGCCCTAGGAATGACTCTGGTCGGTCATCAAGGCATGCACGTGTTACCATGGTGTTCGTGTCTCCGTACTGAGAGTTTCAGTATTTTCTGATGTGCGTTCAAGCAATATTGTGAATTTTCAGAAAAGTTTCATCTTAACTGAAATTCTTGATTTTTGTTGGAATGAGCATGTATGCTCAATTGATCAATATTTTGTAAATATTAAAATAAGAATCTTTTAACATTAAATCGTGAGAGGCTAGTCGGTTATGTGACCACATTGGATTTTGAATTTTCGTGATTTGAGCAATATTCGAGAAGTTATGAAGAAATCATGATTTTGCTCCAACCAAGGAGTTTCACGAATTTGAGGAAAATAATAATTATAAAGACTAAGAATTGCAGGGTGTGGGACCGGACACGGCT
Organism: Papaver bracteatum; assembly: GCA_023529315.1. NCBI lineage: Eukaryota > Viridiplantae > Streptophyta > Magnoliopsida > Ranunculales > Papaveraceae > Papaver > Papaver bracteatum. Next base: position 7,326 of record JAJJWX010004599.1, read on the forward strand.
AGGGCATGGCCATTCGGCTATGTATCCAGGTCTCGCACCCCTTTTCCTATTTTATAATATTATTTTTCATGAATCTGTGATGTTATGGAGAATCCATGGGTTTTGTTGAAACAGAGGAGTTTCATGAAATTGGGAAAAATAAATTATAAAAGACTAAGGATTGTAAGGTATGGGACCGACCATGGCTTGGGCATGGCCGTCCGGCTAGGTTTCCCGGTCCTGTACAACTTTTCTTATTTTATAATATTATTATTTTTCATGAATCCATGAAGTTATGGAGAATTCATGAATTTTGCAAAATCAAGGAAAGTTGCTAAAATCAAGGAGTTTTTCATAAGTTCATGAAAGTAACAAAATAGAGCAAAATAATGAAGGAAGCATGGGGACCTTCCACGTCTAGGGAATGGCCGGCCGGTGGGCCCAGCCCTGGATGCTTATTATTATTTTATTAATATTTGTTGTTTTCTCATGTTTTGTGTAGGATTCCTAATCTATTCATGTTTTTGGATGCTCGTTTATGCATTCAGGTGCTTAGTCGTGCATCATTGTCGAATACACTTACATCATTTTTCGCGGGACTTACTCAGGGATGGTCCAGATGCCCGGTTGTGGAGTATTTATTGCTAATCCATGAAGTTCAGTGAAGAATAATTCATGAAATTGAACAATAAAAATGAATAGTTATTTATTATCAATTCATAGGATCAGTTGTGGATTCGACCATGAATTCAGAACAATAAAACAGACATTACCATTCCATGGGATCGTGTATTCGACCATAAAATCAGAGTAATAAATTATCTATTACCATTCCATGGGATCGTGAAATCGGAGTAATGAGATAATACGGTTGTTCATTGCCATTCTATGAGATCAAGATGTGGATTCGATCATAGAATCGGAACAATTGTTATTTTCATTTCATGGGATCAGGCCGTAGATTCGACCATGAAATCAGAGCAATTTTTATTGCCATTCCATGGGATCAGGCAATGGATTCGACCATGTAATCGGAGCAATAATATATTATTCTGGGAATTCAGTGGTGAATGTCACAGTAGAATTAATCTATGTGCATAGTCAGGAGACGGATAATATCCTGAGGGCGCTCTCGAATCCTTACAAGAATGCCCGAGTCTATACACGTCTCCCTACATAGTCAAGATTAGTGAGTGTCATTGTCCTGAAGGCATTGTTGCTCTCAATCTTACAGAGAACTGCCTAATCGTTTTTCTATGTAGAGGGGGTCGCTCTCATGTAGTCAGGGAATAGTGAGTATTACCGACGTCCTGAAGGCGTTAAGCCCTCTTAACAAATAATTATGTAGGAGGACCGCCCAATTCTATTATTCTACATAGAGGGCACAATGAAATGTCAGGGATCGAACGCTCAGCTAGTGGAGGCTTTTCGAAAGACATGTTCACCATGGCTTCGTAAAATATGAATCGTCACATGCCTGAAGCCGTATCAGAAACATGCAGTATCATGATTTTATGATTTTGACCTTTGTTGAAATCCACCATCAACACAAGCTAAGACCATCTAACGGTGGAAACTTAGTTTGAATCTTAAATCAGGTTTTTCATCTAACGATGATTATTGATTGCTTTGTCACAAAGTTATCAAACCCTGATTTGAAAACTATGTAAGGAAGAACTCTAGCATCTGGGAAACCTAATCCTCACATCTCCTATGTGATACTAGTTGCGACTAGATTCGATTCTCCTTTAACTTAGGTTTTTCCTAAAACCATTATAGGTTAACGACTTAAAGACTTCATTGGCATTCTGAATCCAGACCCAACTATTTTCTCTATAGTTGCGTGTTCTGATCTTACTTGTTCTATCGTATTGAGTAATATATTCTCTAAGATTTGCTCGAGATTTATCTCCGATAGGTAATATATAAAAAGTAATCACAAATCTCTTCGTATCATACTTTGTGATTCCACAATAACTTGTTCTACTACCATATAGTTAAGTTATTGTGATGTGATTGATATTTCAAGGTTGTTCTTCGGGAATATAAGACCGGATTATCAATTGGTTCCTATTCATCTTGATTTATCGAAAGACAAAACAAAAACTTCATAGGTATTTATGTGGGAGACATATTTATCTATCAGAATAGACTTTTCTGTGGGAGACAGATTTATTTATCAAGTCTTCGACTTTGGGTCATAGCATCTCTTAGTTGTGGGTGAGATCAGCTAAGGGACTCAAGTGCGTAGAGTCCTGCTGGGATTCAGAGATGTAAGAAACGCGATTGTACCTTAATCAATGTGAGATTGGTAAGGTCTCAACTACATCACAGTCTGAAGTTAACTTGTAGTAGGCTAAAGTCTGTAGCGGATTAATACAGTATGGTGTTCAAATATGGACTAGGTCCCGGGGTTTTTATGCATTTGCAGTTTCCTCGTTAACAAAACTTCTGGTGTATGTGTTATTTCTTTTCCGCATTATATTTGTTTATGTAATTGAAATATCACAGGTTGTGTGTAGTTCAATCAATTGTTAAATACAACCTTTGGTTGTTGATTGAAATTAATTGACACTTGAATATTGGTCTTTGGTTCCATTCAAGTTGTTTATCCTAATAATCAGGCTCACGGATTCCATCTGTTTGATTTGATGATTAATTTGAGAATTAGAGATATAACTCTTGGATATATTTTCCTTGATCGAGTCTGACTGTCTAGTTGATTCTCTTGGAATTATATTAGAGTTATTCCATACAGATTGGCTAACGAAATATTGGTTGTGGTTGTTAAACCCCCGATTTTTAAAATATGTTCAATTTTTTGTCCAAATGGTGCGCTGAATGCATAAAGGGTGGAGTGCCTGTTCTAATCGATAAGATACAAGAGCACAAAGGCCTAATTCATAATATTGATAATGAAGATTATGCAACTCAGTTTGGGAAAAAGCCACAAATAAGCTAAAGAAACCAATAGCAAAGCCGAATAAAAGAACTCGGGGGTCATCGAGTGCTGAAGCTGAAATCCCCAATGGTGAAACCAATAACGCTCAACAGGTTCCTGATGATGATGGTAATAGTGGTCGTGGAGGTCGTAAAATCCAAAAATCTAAAAAGTGAAATCTTAATGTTATGTTAGCTTACGGATTTCAAAGTTTGTGTTAGATTATGTCATTTTTAAGGTTTCAATCGTATTATAAGTTATAACATTATTCTTATAATTGTGAATTGTTAGCTTTATGGATTATTAGGGGTGGGACTTGGGTTGGTTGGGTGGGTTAGAAGTCTTGGCCGAGGCAGACCCGAGCTAAGAATTATATGCCCAGATTGCCCATCGAACCCGTGGAACCCATTGAGGTGTTGCCCAAGTCCGCCCAAGTTATGTTCCTCGGGTTCCTCGGGTTGGCCCAAGTTCCACTAGACATACAAGTTTGTTAATGTGATAATAATAATTTTAGTAATAATAAGATTTAATTGCTCCATTTATTTTAAATTTCCAAATAACTGATGATTGTTTACAATAATATAAACTCTTTTCATATCGAATGATTAATGAGATAGATATACTTTATATTTTCATTAATAGATTTGAAGATAATATCTAAAATTTCTCTAAATAGATGATAATACTAATTATAAAAAATGTCTTATATATAGTTCTTCGGGTTGGGTGGGTTGTTTGGGTTAGAAATATTTGTGCCCATGCTTGCCAAAATTTAACTCGGGTTCATAAAATTTAGGCCCAAGCTTGCCCAAAGTTTTGAAATACGTTTCCCATGTCCGCCCAACGTTCGGGTTGGGCATGGGTTGGGTGGGTTGACCCAACCCAAGTCCCACCCCTATGGATTATGAATGGTTATATTTATGAATTGTTAATAGTTAACTATATGGATAATAAATGTATTTTGAGTTATATTTATTGATTATCGATTGATTACCAAGTGACTCAAACTTCATAAAATGAAACTGCTGAAATTTTTCAGCAAAATCGGGAGATAATGTTATATACTTACATACCGATTCCGATGAATTTAACAAAATTTGTTAGAATATGGTTACAATCGGGAGTCAAAGTTTATATTGAGCTACCAACTCTGGATAACTTTTCCATTTTCTTAGAGGCTAATTACATTTGGAAGATGTCGCATACTATTTACTACCGAGTATGATAGTATCAGTTTACATTTCTAATGAAGAAATTTTACATCGAATCGGTAGATAAGTGTTATGGATTATCTACCAATTATGCTGATGAAATTCACTTGGTAAATTGTATACCTTCTATAATACCATAATCGATAGCATGATGAGTTTTCTTGACTTCCGATTATCAAATTTGGAAAATTAGAAACACTAAGATCTTGGCGAAATGCAATTCTGGGGTGACGTGATAATCGATAGCAAGATGAGTTTTCTTGATGTCCGATTATTAAATTTAAAAATTTGAAATTTTAAGATTTTGGCGGAATGTCTTCCTGGGGCAACATAATAATCAGTAATAAGATGATTCATCTTGACTCCCGATTATTAAATTTGACAAATTCGAAATTTTAATATTTTGGCGAAATGTATTTTTGGGGTGACATTTATAATCGGTAGTAAGAGATTCTTCTTGACTTCTGATTATGACATTTACAATCAGTAAATTTCTGCATCGATACCAGTAACCCAAATAACCGTCATATAGGTGATATTTTCTGCCAATCTGTTTCAGTAACCAACGCGGTCGACGAATTCGTTCATTTAACTTATCTTGTGAATCGATACCGATTGAAAGGTGAAACTAATGATGAGTATATAGTGAGATCTCTCGGGGAATGAGGGAGATGGAAAGCATTAAACTACCATTACGAAGCTCATTTTAACATCCTTAAGGTGATGGACATGTTCAATCCGTTTAAGGCTCTTCCACGCTTCTAAGGAGAAGACAGAGCAATTGAACTTGGAATTTATAACCTTTATATAAGAGGTATGATATATATACTGATTATGACGTTTGTTGTTTGGTTTTTACAGAGTTACTAGCCGGTAAGTCCCTATCCATGTAAGGGGGAGGCATTCATTGTATTCAAATTTAATCTGCAATCGGTGGATAATTTTGGTATTAGGTTTCCGATTATGTCCTACTTTTATGTTTATGACATGTAATGACACAAGTGTAATGATTTAGTTTGAGAGTACAGGTACAATAAACGGCTAGTTTTTGAAATTGGCCATAATCGGAAGTTATCTAATCTGGATTATCTACCGATTATGTAATGGACAGATTGTTTTGAACCCTATACCTTCGAATAAGTACACTCGTATAGCCATACACTCTTGTTAGACAACGCCTCAATGACTATCTTTTCAACAAATAAAGACGTTTCTATTCTAATGTATATAAAGAGGGTAATCTTGATCATTTATACACCTAGAATATCAAATAAATTGTACCAAATTACACACACTTAGTCTCATATACTCTACAAGTCACTATTTTGGCATCTACTCTTTCTAATTCAATCCATATCTCTATATACAAATATGGCAATATTTGACTCAGCCGAAGATTTGTCAATTGCTGAAACATGGTATAACGAAAAGCAACGTGAAGATGTGATAGCCGGAAGGATTTTACCCGAAACCTTTTGAGGAAGGGTGTATACCCAATTTGTGCGAGAGTATGAAAATCCAAAGCAAAGATCCCCCTAACAAGTTCAAAATAGGAACCAACTTATTAGAAAGGGGATAAATGACTATATAACGATACAAAAACGGATCTTTAACAGTAGCCACTTAAGTTTGTCGGTCCAACCATTTGTAAGTATTTGCATAATTCTTCTACATAAAGTAAGTTGTTTTGATTTTCCAACTAAACAATACAGAATTAGCACTCTTTTCTATTTGTTTTTTTTTGTGTAGGAGTGACTCGCAAAAAGGCATTACTTGGAGGAAAAAGGAGAAGAATTCATATTTAATGAAAGTTATGAATTCCTGAAGTCTGTAGTTATAGCCAGAAGTTAATATTATGTGTTATCAATCGATTCTCTGTAAAATTTTAAAATTGTCAGAACATGGTTACAATCGGAAGTTAGTATCTAGTTTTATCTACCGATTCTAGAAAAATATTACAATTATTTTGTCAAAATTTGGCTACAATCGGAAGTAATGATGAAGTTTTATCTACCGATTCTGGGATTTTTTTCTAAAATTTGTCAGAAGCTTATATAATCGGAAATAAATGTTATAATATATCTACCGATTTTGGGATGTTTATATTATTTTGTCAGAAGTTCATATAATCGGAAGTCAACATTATAATATATCTACCGATTATGAGAAGGATCAAGAGTTCTTATTCTATTGAGCCCTGTAACCGGTATAATCGGTAGATATATCATATACATAACCACCGATTATACCATCCAATATTTTAATTTTTTTTCCAATAACATACCACTCTATTGCAATAAACACTAAGAAACATTACATTAATATTTTTCTATCACTTGGAAATACAATTCAAAATACATATCCCAAAAGGGTGTTCGAAACCAATATCTTTAAAATATAATGATCAAGCTAATATTCAATCAATTCACTTGAGCTATTGGGCCAGTTGGACTTTTTTATGCGATCCCAATCATGCATGCTGGAGTCCTATTATTTTATCTAATCCTTGCAATGATTCGTTGGGAAGTATTGCGACCACTTACTCAACAAAAGTAACAAACAATCTTTCTTAAACCTTAAACCGATAAAATGAATGTCGTTTACAAATGCCATAAAGATTCATCTATCTTTGATCGATTCATCACAAACCATCCTTGTGGGCGCAACATAACACTAAATCCATATGTAGGAGGAAAAAAAAGGTACCACACGATTCAAAATGTACGCTAGGAGATACCCACATCTAGGCATAGTCATCCAATACTTGGCTCCGATTGTCTTCAATCCATTTCGGAATTTTACAAGAGCATATAAATATTTAAACTCTTGTTCTTTAACGTATCCATCTCCTTATCTCATCATCTCCATATAGAACTCTTTGTCCTTCACTAGTTGTGCGATCATCTTGTTTCTTAAATATTGGCATTGGGTGATGTTTTCGGAAACCGCCCCGCTTAAGTGTCCGATTTGTTCCGTAAAAATGTGAAAAACATAATTGCCATCCCCATACACCTCGTCGATGGGCAAAACATATAGACCAATTAGTGGAGGAAATTGATCCAAATACTCGAATATTGTATACGTAGATCGATTTGGCCTTCCTTGAATATCATTAGGGGAACGAAGAGTACCATACTTTTCTTCTATAGTCATCATTCCCATTGTTTGAGTTTGTTGCAAGGAGCCCATTTGCTCAACAACTTCTAAGCTTGCATGGCTCTCAACTAAAACAACTTGTTCCATCGGCTCGTCTTGTAGATACCTTGGTTTTGACTTTTCGGACACTTGGTACACCTTGATCCTTTCTCGGAAGACTCATTTTCTTAGGAGCCGACATATCTTGATAATCGTATTCCCTATGCTCGTGCCTAGAAAGGTCTCTTTTATTAGACAAATATAACCTCAACTATTTTCTTTGGATGGTCCTTGACACTTTGGTTTCGGCCTACCCGTCTCCTTTCCCTTCGGTAGTTCTTTAACCTCCCTTAAACAAGGGTGAAGGGATTCCTCCAAATGGTAGTGCATCAATATTTGTTGTTTTGTCCCATTTGACATAGAGTAAAACTCGGCTATTCGTGCACACATTTTGTCCCATCAATATTAACTACCCGGGTGCTTGGAGTGAAAGATAATTTCTTACAAAACGTATGAATATCATTAATGTCAATTACTTCAACATACCTACCCATCTTATGACGACATGGGGGGTCCAATACCTATCAAATCATTGAAAACGCAAACCGTATTCTCATCATCGTGATCTTTAATTATAAAGCTATAATTTTTTCATCATGTGATTTATTTCCCACCAAGAAACCTTGTGAACTACACCCCTTAGAAGCTTGTTTTCTTTTAAATATTGCAATGGGAATTTATGCTTATTTTGTTTCCTCCATACATTCCCTAATCCTAGTGAGATCACGATTGGTGTATTCGTGGATTGGTTCTTGGACTGACACTACCCCATTTTGACCACTGATTAGTATTTTATTTAATCGTCCATGGGACCCCTCTACAATGCTTTTTTCCTCATTTTTGAAGTTTCGATATTCATATGTCCATGCAAACACACATTTTTCCTTATGCGATCTCAACCATTTTGTTTCCCAATACTCAACGGGTTTTGGATAGTTTGTGCCATATTCATCCTCAAATACCTTCAAGTTGGATTCATAAATATCCTTGGTTATCGACCAAACAAGCTTATCCCATGCTTTTAGAAATAAGGATCACTTTATTCCATATTTTTTCCAATTTTCACCCGCTAAAATTTTCTCGTCCTCTCGCTCTTCCACAATTAATTTACTAATACGTTCATCCCCTTCCTTCCACCTCTTGCTACCTTTTTTTTTTAGCTTGGACATGATGTCGGCAATTCGATTTGAGGTTGCACTGAATGTGCCACGTACAAAGCAAGTTTCGTGCTTCTGGAAAAGCTACCGATATTGCATTCATTAAGGCTTAATCGTTATCAGTTATAATAATCCTTGGTTCTTGTGATCCACTAAACCCCACGCCACCATAAACGTGTTTTTGTCCAAGGTGTGGCAAGCGATGTTCAACTACGACATGTTGTACTTGTTTGTCTTATAAGTAACATCTATCAACAAAATTTGATGAAAGCATTGAGCCAATTGGATCATCAAAGGATGTGCCAAGAAAATAAGAATCACTTTAACATTCTTTTCTTCCTTTCTCAATGTGTAGTCGTGTTTCTCGGATAACCATTCTGATTGTTGCATAGCCAATCTAACCATATTTCGTCCTTTTTATCGTAGCTAGCACCGATCTAATTGTATGCAAATAAGACAAGTTGTTGGGGTCGTCCACCTTATCTTACTTAAGATCGCACTCTCTTTACAAATCCTCATAGACTTGACCATTTCCATTTCATTTGGTTTCAACTTGGAAACCATTACATGCCCAATAAGACTTTCTGGATTGTTGTGGTTGTGCCAACTATTAGAAACTTTGAACATTTTCTAAAATTCACCTTCCTTACTGCCGAGCTTATTGAATGTAATCTTAAATGGGAATCCTATCTTCTTTGTATTGCTTTGGTGTTTCGTGGTCGTCTTTCTTAGGTACTTACTATCCTTTCTCGCATCACTCTTTCGCACCCTACCTCTCTCACAAAATATTTCAAATCGATCAGGCTTCACACAATTGTTCTGAACTACCACGCATATATTCTCTTTTTCCTTTGTTGATAAGCCATTCCATTGCCCCCGCCTTACTTGAAAATGACTAATGCGCATATAATAAAACAAATATCATA
>JAJJWX010004600.1:0-74640 GCA_023529315.1 Papaver bracteatum
CGATCCACAGAGACTCATTGGGTGCCATTAATTAAATATTACTAAGCCCGGATTCAAGTCAAAAGTAATCAAAGAGGATTTGAAGAATTTTACCGGAGTACATGACGATAATGATTACAGTATTTGAAATAATAAAAAATGATAGAAATAGTAAAAGAAAATAACCACGAGGTGTAAACACGAAGAATATGGATACACAGAAGCTTTCAAATCCACCTACTTAACCTACAATACTTTCCATGCATGATGTTCACTCTTGTCAAGCCTATCGATTCGAAGTTTTGCTGTATCTAGAATCGTTTCTCGAATGGATAACTAATCAACGGCTAAAATATTTCTCCCAGAAAGCGTTAAGCTCGTCGCAGTTAAGCACAGCTAATCAGAGGATCAATAATATTTTTTAGCATGAGTTCGCGACATAATTAACACGGTGATATTCTATAGCACAATGGATACATGGCGTGTGTTGTGAAACAAAATGTTGACAAACTTGGATTAAAATTATATCTTAAACAATTTCAAACATTCAAGAGACAACTCACAAAGTAAGTGGTGACATATCGGTGAAATGAGCTAGGTTTCATACTAAACTCTAGCGAAGAGAATTTTAGAAACTTATGATGAAATAAAAGTAAATTTCTTGATGAAAATATGATGTAATGTTATGTGAAAGAACTACAACAGTCCTTACGAAAGTTCAACATGTTACAAAGATCAAAGTGAATGCGACATTTATTATGGCAACATCATATGTAAATCAATATACACGCTTCGCGTCATGTTTATTTCGTTGTGTTGTTATATGACGTTGTCAGCATCTTACCATGTTTGTCATTTACAACGCTCAACTTTCCAACGGCTCACAAGCGAAATGTGTTCAGCATCTCCGTGATCATCAACAATATCAAATATTAACGTCAACATGCGTAATATGCATTCAATATGATGCACCTCTCGTTTTTACTGTCATGACCAATTCTCAACATATACTGTTGATCAACTGCGTATCACTCGCTTTGCTCTGTGACTCACAACCGTACCATGTGATCAGCTAACAACATACCGCATGATACACATGATATCTTTCTTTGCTACCATTATCAACTGTAACATCATGCTATCATATAACATATACAGCTTCTTTAACTATTTAACAATGTAACATACTTTATATTTTTAACACGATTAAGTTCAGATAACAATGGTAAAGTGTTGCATGAATGGTAGATTGTAGGAGTGGTATAGAAGGTATTTAGCTAGACCAAGTGTATGAAGGGTGTGGATAAACTTAGTGTGAAAGGGCCTTCTGGTGAATCTTGACTCGATCCGTCAAACAGTCAATTTACTTATCTTTTAATATTAGTTATAACATTTGTATTAAAACACCATTGATCGTATAGATTTATTCAATAAAGCAAGATAGGATAATATATAGATTTTAGCATAAAGATAAGTTAAATATATAATAAAAAAGGTGTAAATATTACTGTTTATGCATAATACCCCAAACTAGATTTACTTGTCATCAAGTAAGCAAAAGTCAAATCTAGCTATACCACTATCATTGTCTTAAAGATCACGTTTAGCGTGTATATAAGCTCGATACAGTGTCCTAATTAGATGAGTTATGATCCTAAACAGACTATGGATACTACCTGGCAACTATACTCCAGTTGAAATGTAATTAAACATCAAAGATATAGAACAAGTTTACATCTGATAATACAAAGTGAAAAATTACAAAGCGCATTCTCTTGTCCTTAAGGTTAAACGAAAATAACCATATATAAGTCGGGTTGAGAATAATACAAATATAAATACTTATCACCTAATAGGTTTGTAATCGTGTTATCAAAAAGGTAACTTTGATCTCTCATAATGTGACGAGGTGAAAATCCACTTTGCGTTGATGAACGGAGAACCTTCAAATAATTTCTGGAGACTCCACCAATTGTAGTTAAAAGTCTTTTGCGATGATCTCTGAGAAAAATCAATCATTAGCAAGGATAGATCTATCTTTTGTACATCGTTAATGATGCCTACTCTCACAACATCCATGAAATGTCTTCCAGTCTAGATTCTTGTTGTTGATGGTGAACTTCTTAAACTACTAAACGCTAACTTTTCTCCTCCAATTTCCCACCATATTACTTGAATTTTCTTCTTAATTCTTAATAACTGTAAATTGAGCATCAAATAAATAAATAAACTTAATATTTTACCATTAAACGAGAAATAAATAACAATATTTGTAACTCATGGATGAAAGTTTATTGCTAAATTCTTATGACTTTGTATTGTCTTGAATTTGTAGCTTCACTAATTCTCATCGCCAGCTGCTTTTCTTTGGTCTGTAAATACCTCTTAAATGTAATAACTCGATACGCTATTTGTCTGTGTTGTGTGCCATGTAAACTAACAGCAGTTCATTCACGTGTTATATACGTTGATGATGTGTTGTGAATCTGATGTTGTTGGGGATAAATTGATATGAGTGTATTGAACTTCAAGAAGGTTGCACATCTTTACGATGATACCTCATGATTAATGGAGTGCTCAGAGGTCAAAAATAGTCTTGAAAATTCAGATGCAGTTGGGTAACTCACCATTCTAAGATTGGCGAATATGATGACACCTTTCTACAAAATTTTAAAATTACAATTGGTCAATTTTTAATTGATGTAAAAATGGGTAGTCCTCATGGGTAATCACAATTCTATAAATTTATTTACAGCTACAATTAACCTAAACAACTGAAATCAACTTTAACGCTTTAACCTTTAAAGCTTAGATTCAGTTCTAAAGCACCAAATTCAACTATTGATTCGATTCTCTATGTAAACATATCTACGAAAGCATACTAGTGGCTCAGATGTAAAGTTTGAGTTTTATGCAAGTATTTACAAGGATTTTTATTACAAAAACTCATGAAAAACACTAAAACTAAATCCTAACATTGTCTCAATGTTTCAAGAATGATAAGAACCATATCAAAACATGACAGAAGCGAATTTGAAGAAAGATTACGAATGCTGGGTGGATGTAACCATGGTGGTGGTGCTGGCTCATATTACAAACAATAAAAAAGTTTTAGTTGCTTACAACACTATGCAAAAATAAAAAGAAAAGGAAGATCTGCAGACTATTAAGCCATATGTATCTTTGGTGGTAAAAGCGAAATCCATAGGCGATCTTCAATGCGGTCAAACACCAGTGGAGGAAGCTCAGAAATAGTTTCAATCCTAAAACCGTGACGCGAAGATGTTTTTAGTGATGAGTTCCATTCCATGACTCGTGCGGAAAAAGCAGTCATCTGAAATGGACACGTCATCGAAATATTAACTCGCAAACAATACAACCAGTGTTGTCGATAAAACTTCGCTTTGATGAATGACTGCAAATATTACTTGTCATAGGATATATCATCTATCTTTATTTATCTTTGCACCTCCAGCATCATTTCCAAGTTCTTCCAACCTACAGTTGGAGTTTTCCCAATGTACCTGTATATCAGATCAAAGTTGAGTTTTCTTTATAGCCAATACTGGTCTCTAACTCAGCGAGATAATAGCTTTAATTTTTAATTAATAGTTTTAATGGGAGTCAATGTCTGATTCATAGGCAACATCATTTAAGCAATAGACCAATCTTTCGAGGATTATGATCTTTCTGAGGATACGCTTCATTCCTAACAAACTTCTAGCAGCGCTGATACGAATGATAAGGTGTACCGCATATGAGTGATTAAATGCCCTTTAAGTGATTCAAAGTCTGTGCAAAATGACTACTGTCCATCGCATTGAAAATACTCTAGGTGTTCAGCGAAGAAAATGTTTTCTTTAAAAACGCTTTATGATCATTTGTTTTGGATCCTATTAATATACTTGAAATGCATAATCATAATAACAGAATAACCTAAATTACAGCCAGTTAGAAATGGACCACAAATCAATGCATCAAGCAACTCCAATAATGAAATGAGTTCGCGAGCATCGTATTTGATCAGCAACAACATTTTCATACCCTTTCTTATCTCGAATTTCGAGATTGAACTCTTGTATCAAGAGTATCCATCGGATTAGACGAGCTTTAACATATTTTTTAGACAAAACATATTTCAATGCAGCATGGTCAGAATATATGATGACTTTAGTTCCTATCAAGTAAGATCTAAACTTATCCAATGCAAACACAATAGCTAGCAATTCTTTCTCAGTTGTTGAATAATTCAGTTGAGCATCATTAAGCGTTTTACTAGCATAGTAGATCACATAAGGGAGTTTGTCAACTCGGTGACCTAAAACAGCTCCTACAGCATAGTCAGACACATCACACATAATTTCAAATGGCAAGGTCCAATCAGGTGGTCTGACTATAGGGGTAGATGTGAGAAGATCTTTCAATTTCTCCCACGCTTCCTTGCAAGCATCATCAAAGACAAATGCAACATCTTTTGCAAGAAGACTACACAAGGGCCTTGAAATTTTACTAAAATCTTTGATAAATCGTCGGTAAAAACCGGCATGGCCCAAAAATGACCTTATCTCCCTCACAGAGCGAGTTTGAGGCAAGTGTTGAATGAGATAAACTTTAGCTTTATCTACTTCTATGCCTTTTTCAGAAATGATATTCCCTAAGACAATGCCAAAGTTAACCATGAAATGACATTTTTCCCAGTTTAAAACCAAATTCTTTTCTTTGCATCGAATCAGCACAAGAGTAAGATGATGCAAACATTCATCAAAAGAAGACCCAAAGACAAAAAAATCATCCATGAAAATTTCAAGGAACTCATCTACCATGTCTAAAAAGATGCTCATCATGCAACGTTGAAAAGTAGCGGGTGCATTACACAACCCAAAAGGCATACGATGATAAGAAAATGTACCATAGGGACAAGTAAATGTGGTCTTTGATTAGTCTTCAGGTGCTATGTGAATTTGGTTATAACCCGAATAGCCATCTAAGAAACAATAGTGACTATGTCTTGATAGTCTTTCTAGCATTTGATCAATAAAAGGGAGAGGAAAGTGGTATTTATTTGTTATTGTGTTCAACTTCCTATAGTTAATACATACTCTCCACCCTGTGGTTACACGAGTAGGGACTAGGTCATTCATTTCATTTTGAACTACAATAATGCCAGACTTTTTGGGTACAACTTGAATGGGACTGACCCACTGGCTATCTAGAATTGGGTATATGATACATGTATCAAGCAACTTCAGAATCTCAGCTTTAACAACATCTCTCATGTTAGGGTTAAGTCTCCTTTGAATTTCTCTATATGGTTTAGCATTTTCTTCAAGATTTGTGTGGTGCATGCAAATTGTGGGGCTTATACCTTTAAGGTATAAGATGGTCCAACCTAAGGCCTCTTTATGCTCTTTAAGAACTTCTAAAAGTTTACTTTCCTTTTTAGTATCTAAACATGATGCAATAATAACATGAATGGTATCAGAAGGGCCTAAGAAAGCATATTTCAAAGTATCAGGAAATGGTTTCAAATCAAGCTTAGGTGGTTCGACAAAAGATGGGGCAGAATCAGAATCATAATGTGGAAGTGGTTCCATAACATCCTGCCATTTAGAAATATCCATGAGTGGTACAGCTTCAAGAAAAGAGTGGACTTCACTAATGTACTCAGAATCAAAAAGATCTAAGTCAAAGTTATCTAAACATGCTCGCAAAGGGTCCATAGATAAGATGTCAGGCAATGAGTCTTGGATCAGACTTTCAATCATGTTAACCTCATGGAATTAATTATCATCAAAATCCATAGGTTGTTGGCTAACACGAATTTTTTTTAATTCCACAGTCATGTTTCCAAATGACAAATTCAACACTCCATTTCGACAATTTATGATAGCATTGGACGTTGCCAGAAAAGGAGGTCCTAAAATGATAGGAATGTGACAGTATGGGTTTTGCACAGGCTGAGTGTCTAGAACAATAAAATCCACATGGAAGTAAAATTTATCAACTTTGATTAACACATCTTCAACGATACCACGAGGGATCTTTACAGATCTGTCCGCTAATTGTAGCGTCACAGGAGTGGGTTTCAATTCTCCAAGACCTAATTGCTTATACACAGAATATGGAAGAAGGTTCACACTTGCACCTAAGTCTAAAAAAGCTCTATCAATTGTATGTTCACCTATTGTGCATGTGATAGTTGGACTACCAGGGTCCTTAAACTTGGGTGGGGTCTTGCTTTGAATGATTGAACTCACCTGCTCAGTAAGAAAAGCACGCTTATGCACATGATGTTTCCGTTTTTGTGTTCATAAATCTTTCAAGAACTTAGCATAAGCAGGTGTCTGTTTAATTGCTTCGAGAAAAGGAATATTTATATTGACTCGTTTAAACATTTCCAACATCTCATTGTACTGGTGACTCCCTTTTTGTTACATCAATCTTTGAGGAAATGGGGAGACAGTCACATTAGATGGTGCAGGGACATTATCATCAGTGGAATTCTTAGAGTCACTATCATGCTCAGATTTCTTTTCCACAACTGGTGTTTTCTGTGGAATTGTATGCACTGGTGAGTCTGACGTAGACTCACTCGACTGTGGCTCACCTACTTTGTTATCAACAATTTTACCACTACGAAGAGTGGTGACAGCATTTACTTGATATTGTGAGGACTCATTGCAAGTTGAAGTACTTGCCTGAAATGCACCTTTTGGATTTTGTTAGGGCTGACTAGGGAGTTTACCTTTTTCTCTCTCATTCAATGCATCACAAATTTGGCCTATTTTAAGTTCTAGACTTGAGAAACGTTGGTTTGTGAATTTGTTTAGTTGCAACAGATTTTGGGTCAACAAACCAACACTATCTTCAAGACTAAGCCTTTTCTCTCCATGGTATTGTGTGTGTGATTGCACTTGGTGGTTTCTAGGATATGAATATCCTTGGTTATTGCTCGTTGTACCCCCTTGTACAGGTCCCTTAGACCATGAAAAGTTAGGGTGATTCCTCCACCCTGGGTTGTAGGTCTGAGAATAAGGGTTGTTCTCTTGCTTATGATATAAAGCATTAGCTTGTTCAAGTCTAGATTATTGAAATGCATGTAGGTCTAGACAAGTATCCACTATGTGGTCTGAGCCGTGACATGATGCACAATTGGCTGTCTCAATTTGGTCACGGAGAGTAGGGGCAGTAGTTTTCACTTTCTTCAGCAGCTCTAGCGCTTCTACTCTCCTGGCCAAGGATGCAACATTTGCTTTTTCTTCAAAATTAGACTCGATTCTATGGACATTAGCTACTGGGACAGTCTTTTTAGGTTCACGGATGGACTCCCATTGCTGAGTTTTTTCAGCGACTTCGAATAAGAAATTCCAAGCCTCTTTAGAATTTTTATCAATAAATGCACCATTGCACATTGACTCAACTTGTGGATCGAGTACTGACATCTAGACCTTCATACAAAATTTGCATGAGTCTCCATTGTTCAAAACCATAGTGAGGACATTGGAGCAGTAATTCACTAAATATCTCTAGGTATTTGGCCAAAGTCTCACCTTCTATTTGCACAAAACCATTCATACTTTGACGAATTTCCACAGTCTTATGGTTTTGAAAAAACTTTTGAAAAATTCTTTTGTTAGCTCTTCCCATGTTCTAATGGATTGTGGTTGTAGTACATTTAGCCAGGACTTGGATTTTTCTTTCAAATAGAAAGGAAATAGTCTCAGTTTGAGGGACTCTTCCGGAATTTGGTTAAAACGCAGAGTCCCACAAATATCTTCAAAATCTCTTACATGGTGGTAAGGATTCTCAGTATCTTCCCCTCTAAACACAGGCAACATATGAATTGTGCTTGATTTCAGTTCAAACTGGCCAGCATCAGCTGGTAGAATGATGAAAGAGGGATGTCTTTCCCTAGTTGGGTACATGTATTACTTCATACTACAGTCCTGGTTTAATTCGTCCCCCATAGTTTTAACTTGGTCAGGGCTGTTTACCTCAAAACTAGGAATATCAAAAATCTCTTCTTGGGTAATTCTTACTAGGCGATTAGTTTGGTCTCTAAAGGTCACAATCATAGCCTAGACGGCATATTACTCATGTTATAGCACTTAGACAAACAAGAAAATTGAAATTCCAAGAAACAATGGTAACTACTCAACGGATGAATGCACACAGATTCACTATGCTGCACTATTCAGTCAAGTAGCAAAGCACAGATCAGGGAGGCAGTGCTCAGGGGAGAAACAATAGCTAATTCTAGGAAGTATGCACACAAGACTGTTATGTTGAACTGACCAGATAAGCAGCAATTGCCTAACTCAAAAAGAGTAATGCTTGCAGGAAGAACAAAAGGATTCAGTGATACATACACGCTGGCACAGTGTATTTCAGAAATTATGCAAATCAGTGTGTTTCCGAATCTAGATAGCATCCAAGACTCAACAGATCAGCAGGTCAACAAGCTACTCAGATAGCACAGATCAATGCTTCTGCAAAATGACAGTCAATTTCAGTGATAAACACACAGGTTCTATCAAACTATGCAACTAGTTTGTCAGGTGAACATGGCTCATCATTCAACAAAGATTATCAATGATTCAGATTTTCACAATTTTAGCATGGCTACCAACAAACTCAGCTAACCAAAGCACACTCAACTCTCACAATCTCAAAATCTAGTTCTCAGAGTTTGCATACAGTTCAAACGGTTTTAGGGATGAAACCTTGCACATGTTTTGTTGAGGTCAAGAAATCAATAGTGAAATAAAAAACTGATTATAACAGTCAGTTTCAGTGATAAACACACAAAAGCACAAGTTTCACTAGTACGTGGTTTACTCAAAATCTCAGGGGCATATACAAATTTGTTGTATGTTGCAGGGGCTAGAAAATACATAGCAAGCTGGTTTATCCAACAGTTATGTATCATTCACATAAATATAAGGTAAAAAAAAAGTTTCGAGAATGATATTGCCGGTATAAACCGTGTTTAGGCAATTCCACAAATTGTTCGGCTCCTTGTGCCTTTCCTTAGTGTGTTTTAGCTTCTCAAGTACCTGTTGGATCAAAGAGAGCTTCAGTATATGGAGTTGTACAGGAATGGCAAAGAATTGCAGAAATTATTTGTTTATCCTTATGGTTAACAACTTAGAGTTGCAGGACAAATGATGCGAACTATTCTGAAGTATCAACTGAAAATTAAGCTTGCACAGTTGAGGAACCTTGAACAGAACATCTAAATACCACAGAACAAAGCTACATCATACTAAAAGTAAGCTACAGATTGCAAATATGAATTTATGTTACAAGACGCGGAGATAGAAATTTGTACAAAGATGTAAAAAATATGAGCAAATGGACTAATTACTATAGTGATGCTAGTGAAGATTATACAGACAGATGGGCTACAATCTAAAACCGGAACAATAATGTACATAACTTGGACATAAACAACAGTTATCGATGCAGGATGAATGAAATCAGGACTGCAAAAATAGTTAAAGTGCCAAGGTAACAGAGCAGTAACAAGTGTTTCAGAAGCACATCAGTTTGAGAGATGCAGAATATTGATAACTGATAACTTCAAACAAGCTTGACAACGATGTAGCTAAGAACTTGAAATGAAGGTGAATAAAACAGATAATTTTTTTTTATGAAGACCACAACAAACACTAAAAAGATAGGATGAAATGATATACACAGATGGTTGAAACAATAAGTTGAACTAATAACAGACAAGCTATAACTAGTACTAAAATGAAAATATGTACAAAAATTGATCTGAGATCAGTAAGATGGAACCAAAGAAACAATTACACCGCCACCGAGTCCCCGGAAATGACGCCAAAAACTTGGTATGACTTGAAAGATACCTACAATTATACTGCAAGTACATAACGTTTATTGCAGACATGGCAAATACAGGTCGATCCCACGGAGATAAGGAGGGTGTTGAGTCGATTCAAAAGTTTCACTAAACTAATTCAATGGTAAGTAACACAAAGGGGGGTTTTGTTGTGTCGATACGATAAGATATTGGTAGAGATTACAACAGTGAATTAAAGATGTTAACATCAAAGATTAGAGATACTAGGATTGTTAAATCCACCACTAACTCACACTATATGTATTCAGCTAGTTAAATTACTCTTGTCCTTGTGACAGATAAGGGATAAGTGTTAAGTCTACCACTTACCTAAGGTGTTTCACCAATTGATAATTTAATCACAGCTAAAGTATCAATCCGGAGCACTATCTGTCTAATTAAGCACAACTAGTTAAGGGATTAACAATAGTCTCTAAAGCATGAGATGCAGCATAATCAATACAGTTTTATCCTAACTACAATGGATGCCTGACATACACTGTGAGAGCAAAGCATTGACGTACTAAGATTGAAACTATCCTTAACAGTTAAGCATTCAAGAGTACATAATCAGCATGAATAACACAACAGAGAGATAAGGCTTCATCTAAACCCTAGCAAATGGAATTAGAACATGATTAAGATGATTAAAACATAAATTATATTAAGCTAGCAATTGATCCAACTAAACTCAGATAATTTCTCACACAACAGTTAACCTATTTATACACCAATTTCTTCTCAAATACTAGAATTGATAAATTAGAGAACAACCACTCACTAAAATTATATTTTCCGACAAACCCCCTCTGCAATTCTGTTCTGCAACTCCTTGATTTGATATTAGCTTTTCCCATTGAAGATAACCCTAGCACTGTCTCTCTCAATCATAGATTCTAGGGTTACTGTTTTAGGAAAGATGCCATGATAGAGAAACAAAGAGATTAAGAGGTTGATTGATGGAGTCTAGGGAGGTTGCTGAGATAAGAAATGGTCGGGTAAGAAGTTGATTGATGGGGGGGGGGGGAGGAGAACTGAGAGGTTTTGCAGGGTATGGAGAAGATGAAAGTACGAAAGAGGTGTTTGGATTTATTCTCGATTAAGGGAAAGAAAAGGTAGGTGCTTCGGTGTTGAGCGGAGTAGCGAATGTTGATGCACACTGAGGATAAGCCTTGGATGCTGAGAAGCTCAATTGAATCTGATGGCTTATAATTAAAACGGGCCTGGATCTTGTTTCGTCTCTCTTCTGGGCTCAAGTCTTCTTCAAGGCTTCTATCTCAAGCCCACTTCTAGTTTAGAGATGTGAAAACAACATTCTTCACTAGCGGATGAGGTGCAAAACATATTCTTCACTGCTTTCCAGCAGTGGCTTTTGTTGTCTCTCTTCCATTATCACCATTTCTTCACTCCTTTTGGCTTCTCAATTCATCCAAGCTTTATTTAGTACCTAAAAACACAAAATTAATTAGTACCTACTGTATTTATTCTTGAAAACGAAGAAAATACATAATTTGGGATAATATATGATTTTAAAGCGCAAAAGATGAGTTAAATGCCAATAAAAAAGGTATAGAAATAAGCAATATTTGGCACTCATCAAGCTTCATCAGAAGTAAACTTCGGACTTGGAGGCTCATACTTCTCGAATAAAGGTGCAATTTGAGCGTTCTGCTATTGATTATATCAATGATGCTTTTAGGGAGGCTAAGCTCCAGGCTGAGGGAGTTGTCTTTCCCCGTCTTCCTTACCCATGGTCGTGTCATTTTTGCTTTGTTTGAAACTGAACTCCTTTGTTGTATTATGCCCCCAGCTGAGGGGCCTTTGATATCTCCTTTCTTTGAAACAACCTTTGTTACGTTCTGAACCTTTGTCATCTGCAACTTTTAAGACATATTAGTCGTATTTTGGTAACACTATTATGGTACCTTCATTATTATATGAACGTATGTAAACGTATTGTGTCTAATTATTCGAACATTCAATTCATCACAAGGTGCTAAGGTATGTTTAACCCTGGTGGAACATTCAACGTCCTACCAAAGTATCCTTTATCTATAAGGTACCGTGGCGGCGAGGGTCCCTGCGTGGGAAATAATTTTCCTGTAACCCTACGCGTTCAGCGATGGTTGCTTTACTTTCGACAAGGTATCTCTCTTCATTGGATATATTGCTTACTATCTGCCTTTTAGTGGGTTTCATTTGCCCTTAGGATCCGAGATTGACATATGCGCAGTTATGTCGTGCCTTGCCTCATCGTCAATTCTGACGGAGGGTGTCATTTCTAACCCAATTTGTATTTAATCAACATGTACTTTTTCTTAGCAAAAAGTTTTTTTCATTGATTAGTTAGGTTTGTAATACCTTTGACCAGGGATAGAACATGGTGGGCCATTGCCCCTTCCCTTCTTTTCTTGAGTGATAACTATTCACTTACGGGTAATACTTCTTTAGGTACATTTCATTCCAAGGGTGTTGAAATACTTCTCCTTTGAGGTTCCTTAGGTAGTATGAACCCTTCCCGGCAATGTCGTGTATGATGTAGGGTCCATCCCATGTTGGAGCTAATTTTCCCCACTTCTTATTCTTTTGATATGGTGGTATTTGACGTAGTACATATTCTTCAACCACAAAGTTTCTAGGAATTACCCGTTTGTTGTATTCACGAGCCAGCCTTCGTTGGTAGTTCATCATCCTTTGCAAAGCTACTTCCCACCTTTCTTCGAGGTCATCCAGCTTTTCTAGCGTAAGATCAGTTGTTACGTTCTTTTCCCATGCCCATGTTTTCGTCGTTGGCAGTATTATCTCCGTTGGGATGACTGTTTCGGATCCGTAGGTTAATAGGAACAGAGTTTCTCTCGTGGCCTCCCTTCTCGTGGTACGGTAGGCCCATAAGACGTTGTGCATCTGCTCGCATCATCTTTTCTTGTATGCCCCCAACTTCTTTTTTAAGTTTATTTCTTTCATCTTGTTAGTGGCCTCCACTTTCCCATTGCTCTTAGGATATATCAGAGTAGACTTTTTTTTTCTGAATGTTGAAAGCGTTAAATAGGATGTCTATGTTATTTCCTTCCAACTGTTTTCCATTGTCAGAGACTATGGCGGCATGTATCCCGAACCTGCAGATGATTTGCTCAAACAAGAACTTAAATACATCCGTGTCCCTAATTCTTTCCAAATCCCTTGCTTCCACCCATTTGATGAAATAATCCGTATCTACTATGAGGTATTTTCTTTTTGATATCCCCTCTATCAAGGGTCCAACAATGTCAACTCCCCACTTGGCGAATGGCCATGGGCTAATGACCGAGTTAAGCTCCGTTGCTGGTGCTTTAATCTTCATGGCAAAGCGTTGGCATTTTTCGCAACGCCTTTCTATGTTCTTTTCATCTTCGTCCATGCTTAGCCAACAGTATCCTTGAATTTTGGCTTTGATTTCCATAGACCTTCTTCCGCTGTGATTGCCAGCTTCTCCGCTGTGTATATCGTATAAAATTCTTCTACCTTCGTTTTGTGATAGGCACCGCATCAGAGGTCCAATAAATGACCTTCTATACAGTATTCCAACCCGTAGACTGTACATTGCTGCCTTTGATTCGATTTTTCGAGATTCTTTGAAATGTGCGGGTAGGGTACCTTTTTTAAGGTACCGGTGGACTGGGATTCTCCAATCGTCTTCTGCTTCACCTTCGTTGCTTCCATCTGACATGGATTGATCTTTGTCAGACTCGTTGGCTTCGTTATCTGGTTTTTCCGTTCATTCATCCTCTTTCTCTTTCTCTACTTCTCTCATGGCCCTGGTTTGGAAGGCCAAGGTTTCCTATGCTGAGGTTAGTCTATCTACCGAAGGTTCATAAATTCTCCCAATTTGGACAGAGGTAGTATTTCTGTCGCTCAACATTGATGATATAAATGCTAAGGCATCTGCGTGTCTGTTGTATTTTCGGTAGACATGCCTGAACGTGACCTTGTTGATATTTGATGCATGCTCCTGTGCTAGTTTTAGGTACGAAGATAGTATTGGATCCAAAGTTTGGTATTTGATATCTATTAGTCTAATGACTAATTGCGAGTCACTAGTCATACGAACATCTGTTAGGCCCAGCTCTTGTGCTAAGCATAGGCCATGTATGACTGCCTCATGCTCCGTGATATTGTTAGTATATTGTTCGAATTCTAACCTGAATGCATAGATGAGTCTGTCTCCGGTGGGGGTTGTTATCACAATCCCTATACCTTCTCCTTCTCCGTTGGAGGAGCCATCTACGAATATTTCCCACTTTCGTGAGTTTTGCGGCTCCAAGAGGTATCCTGGGTCCGGCTTTTCTTCCTCCATTCCTGGGATGTCGTCTATCTCTACTTCGTCATTCAGAGGTAGGTATGCTAAGATTTGTGACTTCTCCGCTTTCCTGGTTTCGAATATTATGTGAAACTGCTTGATCATGGCATTCCATTTTGCCACTCTTCCAATTTTCTCCATGTTGTCGAGGATCTGACTTATCTGAGCCTTTGTAAAAACTCGGATGGTGTGTGCATCGAAATATATCCTTAGCTTTTGTCTTGCCACTACTAAGGCATATATGAGTTGTTCCACCTTGGTGTAATTACGCTTCGCTGAACTGAGTGTCTTTTTGATGTAGTATACAGGATTTTCTCCCTGTCCTTGGTCTCGTACCAATACTGTGCTCACACTGTAGCTTGTTATTGCTATGTATAAGGTGAGTATCTCACCTGGCTCCGTCTTCTGTAGAATAGGTATGGACGTTAAGTATTCTTTGATCTTGTGAAAGACTTGTTCGTACTCTGCGGTCCATGTGAACCTATTTCCTTTCCTCAATGTATCGCAAAATGCTTTGCATTTATCTAACGATCTTGCTATGAATCTTCCCATGGATTGCACTCCTTTTAGAGTTTGTGGAGATGACATCTCCATTATTGCTATGACCCTTTCGGGGTCTACTTCGATTCCTCGCTGAGTTACCAAATATCCAAGGAATTCTCCTGAGGTAACTCCGAACGTGCATTTCTCCAGGTTCACCTTCATGTGAAAGCTCCTCGTGACTTCGAATATCTCCCTTAGGTGCGAGAGATGATTTTTTGCTTCTTTGCTTTTGACTAGCATGTCGTCCACGTAGACCTCCATTATTTTGCCTATCCATGGTTTAAAGATTTTGTCTACTAATCATTAGTATGTTTCCCCCCGCGTTCTTTATTCCAAAAGGAATCCTCGTATAGCAATACAAGCCTCGAGGGGTAAAGAACACAGTATGCTCCTTATCTTCTTCCGCGAGGGCTATTTGGTTGTAGCCTGAGTATCCATCCATGAAGGATAGTATTTGATGGCCTTCGGTTGCGTTAACTAGTTGGTCAATGTTTGGCAGCGGGTAGCTATCTTTGGGGCACGCTTTGTTGAGGTTGCTAAAGTCGATGCAAATGCGCACGCCTCCGTTCTTCTTAGGAACAATAACCATGTTGGATATCCACATGGGATATTTGACTTCTCTTATGAATCCGGCTGTAAGTAGCTTTTGCAGCTCTTTGTCTACCCCTTCGTGGTAGATGTCCGCCACTTTACATATGCGTTGTTTGAACGGTTGTATTTCCGGTCTGAGCCGAAACTAGTGTGAGACCAAATTCGGATCAATTCCTAGCATGTCCTCCATTGACCATGCAAAGACATCTGCGTACTCTTTTAGAAATTTTTGTAGTTGCACTTCCTCTTCCTCTTTAAGTAAAGTTCCAATGTTGAGCATCTTTGGCTCTTCCGTCATCCCGGTGTTGATTTTCTTCGTTGGTTATACCGGTGAGCAGATTTGTTGCTGAGGTCGTTGAGGAGTGCTTTTTTGTAATTGTCATTTGGTGGAGACATCTGTGCTTGGAGTGGCGGAGGTACCTATTTATGGTGCTGAGACGACTTCGGGTACCAAGGAGGCTCCGTCCTGTACTTTCTTGTTGCTTGATTTGCGTCTCTTTCTTTCGTGCTGCTGAGCCGCAGTTCTCTCTTCGTTGAGTCTGATTTCTTCTAGGTTGCATAGCCTTGAGTCTTGCTGGTCGCCTTTGATTTCCATTTCACCCATAGGTGTAGGAAAACATAGGTATTGGTGATATGTCGAAGATGTTCCTCGCAACATATGGATCCATAGCCTGCCCAATATGACATTGTAGGGAGAAGATGCTTCCACCACACAAAAGCGTATGTTGGTTACCAAGGGTCCTGTATGTACCTGCAAGATAATTTCTCATTTTGGTCTAGAGACTGCTTCGTTAAAGCCATATATTGTGCAAGTGGAAGAATCCATCTGCTCTGCTGTCAAACCCATGCGTAGGTAGGGTTCGTAAAATAGCACATTTAAGGAACTTCCCCCATCCACGAGGACCTTCGTAACATTCTATCCGTGTATTGGAAGAGTGATCACAAGTGGATCGTTGTGCATTTCTACCTCCTGGTTGACGTCCTTTGTTGAGAATGTTAATGGCGTGGCCATCCATTCTTCCCAAGTGCTAGTAGGTGGTCCACTTAGCTTGAACACCTCATGGGATTCAATCTTCTTTCTGTTTTGAGCTAACTCGAGTATGCGTCTTCGAGCATTTCTTCTTGACTTCCGTTGGAGAAGGTAATCATGTTGATGTATTTGCCATCCTGAGGTAGTTCTACCATTTTCTTTGGGGCCTCCTCGGTGTCCGCTGGCTGTAGATGTACGTACTCCATGAAATTGCCTTCGTCGATGAATCTTTGGATCACACTTCGTAAGTGGTAACAAGTATCTGTGGTATGTCTGTAGTATTGGTGGTACGCACAGTATTCCTTAGCCTCTTTCGTTTTTTCTGGATGCTTTTCCCTAGTGTCAGGGTAAGGAAAGCCTGGCTTTGCTCCATCCTTGCTTAGGATGTGAGAGAAAGTTGTATTTAGCTTCTTTGTATAGATTTTATCAATAAATTATTCTCTTCCTTTGCCTCTTTTTCCATCTCCGTATTTAGATCGTTTGTCTTGATAGCTAGTTCTGCCCCCGGCTTCATTTTGTCGCTTAGGTATCTCCGGAATTGGTTCCAGAGAGTTGGTTCGCCGTGGAGCTGTTGTTGTCTTTGCTTGTGCCCTGGGGTTGTCCTTATGGATCTCCTCGAGTCTGATATAACATCCTTGGACGACCCTGAGCTCTCCTTCGGAATCGAGGTCTTTGTTGCGGAGTTCCACGAAGATGGCTGAGGTTCTATCAAGTCCGTACTTATAGCAATTAATGCTAATTTCTGGATTGACTTTCCCAATTGCTTGGCATGTCTTTTTCCACCTGTATGTGTACTGCATCAGTTTTTCCTGGGGTCCGATAGCTAAAGCAAATAGCCTATTTAACCTTGCCTTTATTGATTTGTTGTACATGTACGTCTCCAAAAAGACCGTAGATAATTGCTTGAAGGAGTCAATTGAGTTTGCTGGTAAATTGTCATACCAGGTTAGTGCTGATCCTGTTAAGCTGGACGGAAAGTACCTAGAAAGTACTACCTCATCTCTTTCCCAATGGGCAAGGACACGAGTGTAATACCGTAGGTGGGCTACGGGATCTGAGGTACCATTGTATGCTTGGAACGTAGGTACCGGGAATTTCGCAGGGATGGGTTCCCCTAAAATGAAAAAAGATAGCGGGGACGTGATTTCCTCTTGTAACGGTTCTTACAGTCGTGAGCCTGCTGGCTAATTTAAAGGCCTCATATCTCCCTCCGCATTTTCTCAATTTGCTCCATAACCATGTTCACATTGTGAGCATCTTTGGAAAATGCTTTGTCGTAGTAGGATTGAGAGGGTTTGTATGTTGAGTCCACTTCATCCGGATCGTGGTGCGCTTTTCCGGCTCCCTTAGGTTGATTGGTCTTTGGTGGGTTGAGATCCAACCTTCGTCTTCCTTAGATAGCTCCGTTATCATGCCTCTTTTGTGGAGGGTGAGCTTGAGAACCTTCGATCTGTATGTCCATCATACCTTTGATATTTTGGTTCTGCTGGTCCATCTCCTGCAATGCATCTTCGTTTTCCTTGTTTCGGAGTAGCAAGGCTGCTACTTGTGCCGCCATTTGGTCATCGTTGTGGGATCCACCTCCTTGAGGAGTGCGGTCGTCTGGATCTTTAGAGTTTCCACCCCTTCATGTATAATTGGTGCGTCTGGATCTATCTGAATTGGTGTTAGGTTTCCCAACCCTCGTCCCGTGGGAGATAAGGTTCTGGTTAACCCTACTTTGGCCGCATGTGGCTTTATAGTGGTAAGATGCTCCGGTAACGACATGCCGTAGATTGGTTGATCTCCCGATGTCTTCCCCATCCTAGGAATAGTTGTTTTGGTAGTAGCTGTTTTTCTTGCTATCTCACTTTGTCAGTCCTCTTCTTCGTTCCTTTGATTTGCTTGAGACATATTTTGGGATCTTCCTCTTGTGAGTGTTGGTCGTGAGCTTGTTGGTACATCGTTTGGTTTCTGCATGCCTTCGGCTTTTGACATCCCGTGGTCACAAAAAAGCGAATAAATATGCTACTTGGGTACGTTCGTCAAGAGTAACGATTAATGCTCTGACACAGAAGACGACGAAGCAACTTTTTCATAAAAAGGACTGAAATAATGTTTTTGATATACATGTATTAAATGCTTATGACACCCTTGGAGAAAACAACCTTAAAACGTTAAAAACCAAATAAAGGGATGTCAGATCTCGCCAAAAATAAGGTTACTAAATGCTTTAGTAGATATTTTTTCCTTAAAATATCCATGAGATTCCTCTGTCAGTCAAAGCTTCTCAGATCTAGAATATGCTTTGTTAAAAAAGGGTTGTTTTAGTATAACACAAAGATTTTGGCGTTTTGTGGGTACGCTTTTGTGTAAATCTGTAACAAGGTATGTTTTTAGAGGCTATGAACTCAAAAACATACACAAATAACGAATGAACGAATCACTAGAGAGCGAGATTCATCGTTTTGGAACACAGATCCCTTTGTTTCCGAAAATGCAGAAGTTAAAAATAAAAATGTGTCTAAACTCAAGGTCGTGAGAAAAACACGGTGAGCGCCAAACTGTGGCTACTCGTTTTCCCGTAGCCTACCACTAGTGGAAAATTGGTTTTTAACCACTTTCTGGGCTTCACTGAAACGAATGCTGCTGGGCTGTAATAATTTTTGGTGTTGTGGCCAACAATTGTTTTATTTAAACTTGTTTCCATCACAATAGTTTTGGAAGATAGGTGTTTTTCTAAAACGCGAGCTCCCTAATAGGTTTTTGTAGAGTTCTAAAACCACTGTGAGAGAAAGAACTTTCTATAACAAACCCCTTTAAAATTCTATCCGTCGTCCTTTCTCTTATCGTTCTAACCTTCTCAATTGCTAGATGCGCCTCTCTCTTCTCCATTTTTCATATCCTCCTTGAATCCAGAAACTAAAAAAATTCAGAAGTAATCACTTCAATCTTTGCGCCTAAAACCAAACCCCTTTCTCATCTTCTTCATCTGCTCCAAAAAGGCCAACTTAAACCGAAAGATAACAACAACAATTTGTTTATAATTAAACAAACCCTTTACATCGCGTATGATTCTTCTTCTTCTTTTTATCTTGTTTAATATGGATTTGGTTAGATCTAATTTTCTTGTAATAAGATTCTAGGATTTTCACCAAAAAAAAATCTGTTGCGGAGACGAAATCGTAAAGACTTTTGGGTTTTATCTGAAATTAGGGATTCTTTGAATCTGGAATTTGTTAGGGATTTTGATTTATACATGTTTGTTAACGACGCTATTATACCTGTTTTATTTAGGGATTTTATTTGAATATGGAATTTGTTGGAGATATTGATTTGTTCATGTTTGTTAATACAGCTTTTACACCAGGAAATAAAATTGGTCGATCTGAATCAATTCGGTATGCTGAGGGTCTTACCAATGTAAAATCAATTTCTGGTTTTTGTTTGAGTTACATATATCTTCATATAGTTTTAAACCTTCAATAGTACACTACAAGAAAAATAGCCTTTGAAAACGGATATATAACAACGCTTTGCGAAACGTTGTCGCAAAGTGGGCTATCCACAACACTTACTCCATTAAATCGTTGTTGAATCATATGCCTTCCAGGCAACAACTATGGAAATAACTTTATAACAATGTTTACTTAAAAACGTTGTCGATCATATATTTTGACAACGTTTAAAGTGTATTGTTAAATTAATATTTGGTTTAATTCATATTTTTATTGAAAAAGATACTACGATTCGAAGCTCAGTTAGTAAAGATGAGTTGTAATGCGTGGGTTTTGATGTTGTGTACGCGTATGATGCACAGGGGATGCGAGACGCGCTTACGACGCGTGTCAGATTCAGAACGTGCGTGTCCCACGTTATTCCGGTGGTGGAGCGAGCTGGACACTAGGCTGGACGCGTATTCAGGTGTTGGACGCATATTTTAATCACTCATAAAAGATTGTTGGCCAAGAGTTTCGAATCGGCAACCTGAAACTCATTACCCTGACGCCCAAACCATTGCACCAGCTCTCACCAGCTGTGTTTAGTTTTTTTATATTATTTTTACATATTTTGAATCTATTAAGGTTAATCACATCCTAGTTTAGTTTTGCTTAACATTTACTTATTAATTATTTTTCTGTACAAGAAATTTATACTTGAAAATACATTTGTAATATTTTATATTTATATATATATACGTGTTCGCGTCCGCGTCCGCGTCCGCGTATTTTCAGTATTTGGTCGTGTCCGTGTCAGCATCGTGTCGTGTCCGCGTCACCGCATCCGTGTCCGTGCAACCCATCTACACTTGTACTTATAGATAAGATTCTAGTCTTCTATATGAACGGTTGGAGATGAAACATCCACCTCGTTCTTATCAGCAATATCCTCCTCATTTTTCATTTTTCATTTTTCAGAGAACAAAGCAAAACCTAACGTTTTCTCTCACAAGAAATTCCCCCACCCCCCACCATGATTCGATGTCAATCTTTGCATTATTTACTTCGATCTATAAGTATTTTCTTTTTTTAATCTCAACTGTGAGCCATTTTTTTCTTGAATCTTAAACTATACCTTTTTGTATTTCGTCTTGTAATTGTAGAAAAAAAGATGGAAACCCATTTTGTTTCAGCATCAGTAAAGAAGATTAGAACAGAAATCAACAGTGAAGACATTTTGAATACCCTTTTATTTCATCGTTAGTAGTATTATCGGTGGATTTCATTGTGGTAAGAAAAATGAAGTGAAATCCCTAATTTTCTTAGTTTCAGTTTTCTTGTAGATCTGATTTATACTTCATTTATTCATTTCATTTTGTTAATTTTGTAGCCAAGCATATCGGTAATGATATGTGGGATGTAGCTATGGAGAGAAGGTACACGAAGCTGGTTGAGAAATTGCATATGTTGAGCAGTATTGTATGAGATTTTATTGTAAGTGTAGATTTTGCTTTTGTATTGATGGACTAATTATTTCATTTTCTTGAACATCAGTAGGTAAAGTTTGGGTTTGAGATACAATTTTTTTTCCTATTTTAGTCTTTTGTTATTTGGTTGAAATTAAAATCTTTTCTTGTAGATGGTCTAAATGTAAGATTCTTAGATCCAAGTAACCTCGGAGTGATGCATTTTTGCACGATATGGTTATCTGATAAGTTTTTTTTTTCTAGGTTGAACATGTTAGTGCTCAAAGGAACTTGCTTGCAGAAGTTACTAGACCATGCATTGTCAATCACCACTTTTCATTTCAAGATTCTGAGTACTTGTATCTGGTCATGGAATATTTTCCTTATGGTGACGTGATGAACCTGCTCATAAGAGCAGACGCATTATCTTCAACATTCATAGGTTGTATTAGTATTTTTTTAAGCAATTTTTTTTTCTTCCTATGCTTAATTGATATGAGTTCACAAGAAATTCTATTCCAAGTGGTAATTATTTTATAGGGAAAAGCTTCATGGCAGCAAAGGTATACGATCAGGGCTTGTCATTGAATTAGAAATCAAAGCTGCTAATGTAGGTTTGTTGTAGAGCTGCTGGTGTTTTTTTCCTCTGTTTTGTTGGTGTTGATGGGTGTGTTTATGAGATGGAAAAATAGACATACTTATTGTTTGCATTCTATTTTTGATTTTCTAGATTTTGGTTTAAATTCTCGTTCGTCGTATTATTTTGCAAGCCAGTAATGTTTATAAATTACCTTCTATATTGTGCAGTTTGACTTGAGCATTTTCCATTCCAATAGCCACAATGATGACGCAGTGATTAATAGCTTGTCGCAAAAGCCTTGGTCTTCGGCAGAGTGTCATAATTTAACTAGCACAGACTTGTCTCAAAACTATGGTGCTACCACGAAGGTACTGCTATGTTCGTAAATAATGTTAAAACCTCAAATCGATGTGCAATGCTCTTTAAACTGGTTTCCTTGTGTTTCTTTTGAAGAGATCACTTCCACGAAATCTGCACGGTACAGAAACACTACCCCCAGGAATTATCACATCAGAGTCAGACTTATATCTCTGCAGATTGTGGGGTAAACCAACAGAGGTGGGAATCCTACTCTTTATATGAAAGACATCAAACAAGTTCAAATTCTACCAATTCGACGTTTGTTTTTGGTTACTTTTTAGCCTTTTAGGTGTCGCAATTTGGCTGGCTCAAATTGTTCATTAGTTACTTGATCTTGGATGAATGAGCATTTCTTCAGTATGAATATAGATGATTGACATTTTTACAACTATAAAGTTACTTGTAAGACTTGGGGCTTGAACATTTTAATGCTGATGAGAGAGTTTGTTGGACAGACAGAGATCTTTTGTTTCCTTTCCTGAGAATTTATATAATGTTACAGTATGTATATGAAGTTGAGAGTTCTGTATCTTTCTCATCAATTATAGGTACATAAATATGGCAAGGAAGCATGGACTTGAGAATTCACAGCCTGGTTTAGAGAAGACCAAAAGGTTTACATGGACGATGACAAGGAGAATAGTTGGAGGAGAAGTCCACAAGTACGTAAAAAATAAATGCTCTCAATCCTTCTCCCTCTTTGTTTGCTTGTAGTGCCTTATGTTTTTATTTTCTTATCAGAGTAGTAGAAGAGAAACCAGGGGATTGCAAAGATCATTTTCCACCATGTGCAGCGTATGAGAATACATATACTTCCATATCATTTCTGCTACCAAAAAACGTCGTCGGGTGTGACTAAATCTCATTACATTTCTGCTACCAAAAAACGTCGTCGGGTGTGATAAAATCTCATTAGTTCATTCTATATTACATGTTGATTTGTTGAGATCCATGCTCCTGTTGTTTCTTTTAAACCATTTACGTAACTTCCCACTAGTTGTTATTACTTAAAAAATGATATTTTGTTGCATTTTGGTGTGATTTCAGGTTGCACGATGCGGGTGTTTTTGCTTGTTTTGAACAAAAAAAATAAATCAAAGTCATTATTTTTTATTGGTTCGCAGTGGCTGAAGGTCATTATTTTTTATTGGTCCGCATGGATGCATTACTATTGGTTTTTGACTAAGGATGGTATTGAGTTCTTGAGGACTTACTTTGAATCTACAATCTGAAATTGTGCCTAATATTTTGAAAGTTCGAAGAAACCGGATCAAAGTGGTAGAGCACCACAGAGTGATTGCCATAGGTAGCAAAATGAACTTGTTTTTGTAGAAATTTGATTTATGATGTTATGTGTGAAGTGAAATGTCTCCTTGGACTGTAATGTTGTCTCCTTAAGCTGTTATTTTTCATGTTTTTATCTAAGAACACCTATATGTTGTCTGCAGGGTGATGTTTGTGCTAATTGTTTCCACAAACAACAGGCTCTGTCAAATACAAGAAATGCTGCTGAAACTACTTGTGAACTTGGCCTACTTTCCTAGCGTCATAGACATAATATGGTATGGTTCAAATCCCTCGGAAATCATACAACTATGTTTTGTATACTCGTCAGAAATCTTAGATAGAATGCATTTCCCTTCCTAATGTATTGCTTATAGAAAGCTTGAATGTTACAGGCTTTTATGCTAAAGTATTTGCAGCCAACCATCACAATGCTGCTAGGTATTAGCATTAAGAGTTAGATGGAAGCCGAAGTTTCAGAAGAATGATATCCGAGGGGTCATAAAGCATCTTTCTCAGCGGGAGTGAGAAAGTCAATATCTACTTTATTTACTTAGTCTTAGTGTTTTAAATTGTTTCAGACATTAGCAATCAAACCAAATGATAAGAAGTGAACTACATTTCCAGTAAGTTATATAAAATTTTAATTTCTTGTAGTATCGACTAATTTTTTTTAAATAAAAATACATTTCAACAACGGCTGAGTGGAGTTGTGAATTGCGTACCTCTTACAATGTAAAGCAACTGTTGTCATTGGGTCATCTCACAATGGCTTATTTGTGTTGTCATTAGGTCATCTCACAATGATTTATTTGTGGTCATTAGGTGATTTCACAATGGTTTATTTCTGTTGTCATATGGTTGATATGACAACGTTACTTGCAATGGATATTAACTGTTGTGGAAGCCACAAAACTTTTAACAACCCCCACATTCAACAACGTCTGGAAAAATGTTGTCATACCCTTTAGACAATGGTTTTCCCGTGTTGTCAAAGGCCGTTTTTCTTGTAGTGGTAACTGCTATTCATATTTTTTTATCTGGTCAATTAGGTTGCACATGGATCAACTGTCAAAGAAGAAACAGAAGGGGTATGAGTATTCTTTAATCCATTTTA
The DNA here is from genome assembly GCA_023529315.1 of Papaver bracteatum. Classification (NCBI taxonomy): domain Eukaryota; kingdom Viridiplantae; phylum Streptophyta; class Magnoliopsida; order Ranunculales; family Papaveraceae; genus Papaver; species Papaver bracteatum. Next base: position 24,571 of record JAJJWX010004600.1, read on the forward strand.
TTGAGTGTATAATATGTTACAAGGCCTTTCTTTTTGTGATAACCATGATTGACACAGAAACTCAAGAAAGTTCTTTGTTAACCCGATTTAGTGTCCGAATATGAACTCACTTTAAATTGTTGGGTATGTTTTGGTTCATGTATATCATTCCTCTTTAATAACTTAATGTTTTTGTCTTCCAGGCATAATTATCTCTTCCAGGGGGATGGCATCCATTACAGTATTTTGGTGAGACAGAAATTGATTCTTGGTGCTGGGATTTGATCCTAGATGCTTTTATCCCGCACCTCAATTGAATGTGAACACCTTTTGTTTTTAATGCATGGGATGAATTACATCCAATAATAATGTATTTTAAAACTGTTCTTGGTTCTGTTATTGTCATGTTGAAACTCATGTGTTCTTGTTGGACTGTTGACGAGTGACGAGATGCCTATGCATTACGGATGATTACCATTATGTTGAAATGTGTTCAATAAGTATGAAATTTGAGTGGCGATCAGCTGCACAGTAGGGGACATATATCTACCTCTTCAGTTAATAGATTAGGTAGCTTAGTTTGGACTTAGGATCATTAAGAATTCTTAGTTTTTTCTGTTTGCTCTTTGGGTTTGGGCGTCCTATTTCTCTTGCATTTTCTGCATTTCACTCTCTTTATGGTATACTGTATACTAGTTCATCCTTTAATGTATCTTCATTTTTCATTGGCTTTTTATCCGATCTCAAATATTGACTAATTCTACAGATTGCAGAATGCATATGAGACTGCGTTCCTTTTCTGGATAACCGACTGGATAAATTTGCAATGTGTCCCTATATCAATGACATTTAGCTCTTGATTTCTGAAAGTTGCAACTGGATAACGACATGTATAATTTTTTTAGGGATCCCTCAATGACGTTTAACTACTGGCATTTGCTTAATATAGGGCTGGTTATTGTTTCCTTATGAATGTTGAGCATGTTTTAGTGATTATTAGTTCACTTGCAAAGTTTATTTTGAATTAAAGGAGTCCTAAGTTTTGTCCCGCATATTCTTTTCTTTTGTTTTACCTTTGAGCATTGTATCCATCACTGAATCCGACGTACTCCCACAATAAGTGGATACCTTCGGTAACAATTATGTATATGTTTCAGTTGTGAATTAGTGAAGCTAACTATGCCAAATATAAAGCATGGAGGGATAGTATCTCATAGAATTGGAAAGCTTAGGTGATCGCAGAGATCCTAATTAGTAAGTATATTGCAATATTTTCTTTTGTATATGTAAATAGTTTTCTCATCAATAATGGTTATGATTGTCATCAGGGTAAATGCTATTTTATCTTGAAGAGAGTACATCACCCGATTGAGCATGTAACTTATCAATTAATTTATCATATTATAAGCGGAGCGCGGGTTATAACCCCAAAGGTGTCACTATCCATGTACAAAAACCCCAACAAAACAAATTTTTCACAAAAACCCCATTTAACATAAACTGTCTATATTACCCTTTTTTATTTAAATCACCCCAACAAAAATAAAAATCAACCCCACTTTTAATTTTTATTATATTCACACCACCAACAGCAACACAGCACCACCGCCACAGCACCACCGCCATAGCCATCGCACCTGCCTTATCGCCATCTTACAACGCACCGCCATCACCGCCGCCCTTATTGCTGCCGCCGCCACTGCACCACCACCGCCGATTCCGCCACCACGACCGCCGCCGCCACTGCACCACCGCCGCGGACCGCCCTCCGTCACCACCACCGACCACCACTGCCAACCACTGCCGTCACCAACCACCACCGCCACTGCCAATCGCCGCCGTCACCAACCACCACTGCCAACAAGCCGCCGTCACCACCACCGCAGCCAACGACCACTACCATCACCGAGAAACACCATCATTGTCACCGACCACCACCACCAACCAGCCGCCGCCACCACAAATAATTAATTTGATTGATCAATGTTCAACAAAATGAGAAAAAATGATGCAACCAAACTGAAAATGAGAAAAAAATGATGAAACCAAACTAAAAAATAATGGAACCAAAATTTCTCGTGAAAAATGATGTAACCAAACTAAAAAATGATGGAACCAAAATTGGTTTCACCAAAAAATAGATGAAACCAAAATTGGTTTCACCAAAACTAGATGAAACCTATTTAGGTTTCATCATTTTTGCACATATTGTCATTTCACCAACACAGCTTCAATGATGAAACCAAACCAAAATAAACTAGGCAAAATAAGAAAAAAAATGATGAAACCAAACAGAAAAAAATGATGAAACCAAAAAGGGTTTCACCAAAACTAGATGAAACCTAATTAGGTTTCATCATTTTTCTACGTATTGTCATTTCACCAACATAGCTTCAATGATGAAACCAAACCAAAATAAACTAGGCAAAAATCATTCCAACTAATCCATAAGCTGTTTCACAATTACCCTAGTTCAACACCACTATCATATTACCGGTCTTCTTCCAAATTCCAACAATTTTATAATTACGATCTCTTCATACTAATTAAAAGTAAGGATTTATCACATCACACCTATGCTCTTCATCTATCACACCTATGCTCCTTTGCATATCTCAGTCTGGAATTGGTCTACCAGGATTTGCTGAGTGTTTGTGAGCATGGTTTTGTTTCTAAAGGTATCAAGATATGTAAGCACCCCCATAACCTTGGGCATCCCATGAACTTTTGAAAGTTCAAGGAACTCGAATGTTTCCTGAAATCAACAAACACATTTTAATTAGTCGTTTGAAGATTGAACATACTTTGTTTGTATTCAACTGCCCATCTCTAATGATAGATTTTGTCAAAGGGGTATGTATATAATATAATTACAAGAATGCTTACACTACATCATGTATCCTAGTAACCATGCTCCACATAAAACACATAGCAGGGCTGAACATCAATGTAAGCAATACAAACAAAAGCAAAACATAATTGAACACAGACTACTTCCTTCAAAAATCAAGCTAACAGGTGTCGAGTAGACTTCACTATTAAGTTAACAGTTCTACACTACATCATGACAATGTTAAAAACCACTTTTTAACAATTATTCTAGGTTAGGCATCACAATATGAACTCATATTCTTACACCAAACACAGAAATCATATAAATCCACAATGGAGAAGTTTTCAAGGAGATCAAATCAAATAACTCAGATGCATATTTTAAAAAACCATGATAGGCATAACCAGAAGCAATTGAACAACTTAATCTCTCATTGTCAACTGAATCCAAACCTGTAATTTCTTTCTGCCTAATTGCAAAGCCATGGAGTAATTTCAAATTAAGCAAGCATAATTCCATAGGTATGATCGGGAAAAGGGTATTAAAAGTGGCTGAATTGGGTTTCACTGGAAATTCTGAAACCAACATTCTTCTAAAAGTCTCAAACGCTAACTTACCATCACCAACCCGTACACAACCAGCCATGATTGATTTCCAACTACTTACTTCCACCTAAATTCCAGATTTTCCCATAACTTCTAAAGCCTCCAAAGCATGATCCCAATACCCATTTTGAGCATACCCAAACACCATTGAATTCCAAGTAACTTCATTTCTCTCAGGAACTCTATCAAACAGTTTACAAGCATCCCAAAAACAACCACATTGAACATAAAAATCCAGTAAAGCACTAATTGCAAAAACATCATGCTCATATCCATTAACAATAAAAAACCCATGAATTTGTCGTCCAGCTTCAACTAAATTCAGAGCTGAACATGACTTAAGAACAAATGGGTAAGTAAATTCATTAGGAACAAAACCCATAACCAGCATTTTCAAAAACAATTCGACTGCACCGACGAAACAATCAGAATCAACATAAGTACGAATCATAGTATTCCAGAAGAATTGGTTAAGTTTTTCTCTTGGAATGGAACGAAAAACAGACCAATCCGAATCAACATCTTTAAAACGTAGTAGAAGTAAAGGAGATTACTTGAAAGAGATCGATCAAATACATGCCGAATCAACATCTTTAAAACAGTAGCCGAAAAACCATGATTGAGTTCCAACGATCTCTTGTATTTGATAAAGAGATCGATCAAATACAAGTGATTCTTGTAGAACCCTAATTCAGTTCATACCCTTTTCAATCTCCTCTCTAGAACTCGAATTAAAACCAATACCAGTTGAATCACAAAAAATTCAACACAAACCCTAACTGATTCGAGCTCCGAATCCAGATCTCCATCTCACTGAAACAGAAAAACAAGCGAAGAAGAATTGAAGGAGGATTAGAAGTGGGAAAAGGAAGAAAAAAAAAAGATTGAAGAAAAAAATTTGGTGTTCGTGGAGATCCATTGTTGCTGCTGGTGATGATGGTGGTGGGAGAAGGAGATGAAAGAAAAAAGAAACCGGAGAAGAAGAAGAAGAAAAGTTCGAAAGGGCATATTTGGGTTTTTCTAAAGTAACAAAAACTAAATTTACTTATTATTATTTGAGTTGGGGTTTTTGTCCCAATTTTATTTGAAACGGTTTTTATTTGGTAGAAACAATATGACCGGTTTTTTCTTATCACTAGTTTGTTCACCTAGGGGTTTTGTCACTAGTTTTGTATTATAAGATATTCTAACTCCATCAAATGTATCTGTCTATCTTTCTTGTGTTCAATTCAGCTTATTTTGTTTTCATAGGCCTCCCTATCTTTCTTGTGTTCAATACATCTTATTTTGTGGTGTTATTGCAAAATGCATATGGTCGATAAATTCTTGACATCAGTATTTGTGTTGTTAACTGTAGGAGAGGTCTTCATGTAGACTTAGCAAAAGGGGCGCTCCATGAACTTTGCTTGCAATCATTAGGCCATGTACTATATTGTTCATCAAAGTTATTTGGTTTTATCTGTATATTTGTGTTTATTTTTATGTAACCTTACCTCTTGAAGTAAGCTTTTCATTAATTTCAATAGGTTGGATATTCACTTTGGCATCAATCCACCTTGCTTGCAGTAAATGATTTGTCTGTTGCTTCTTGCGTAATCTGTTAGTTGTGAATTGGTGTAGTGCTTGTTGAGAATTTTTGGTTCCTTAAACAAGCTCTTGTATGTAAGAAGCCAAGTTTTGTGTTTGATCAACAAGCACTTGTCTGCTCCCGTTCCCTTCATTTTTTAACAAGTCTTGACCTCTTATAACCAATAAGAATTTGTGTAGTGCTTGTATCTTCTGGCTGCACAGGTACAGTGGTATTGGTATTGAAGTGGTCAAGATTTTTTTTTAGGACATACTTTGTTGTTAGAACTTTGTTTATTTTTTTTTAAAGTAGTTATAATTTTGTTATTAAACTTCTAACGCCAAACTTATTTTTGCTACAGTATACTATATAGAACAGTTGGGCAGCTCAGTTCATCATCTTTTTGCTAGTTTTAGCTTATTTTGGTGTCTGTAAGTTGGGTTCTTGTGATTGTAAGAAAATTAATATTTAAGAATGGTTAAAACATAGAATGGTGACAATTCAATACTTACTTAGAGTTTTTTTGGGGTTTTTGACCCAAGTGTCAGCCTGATTCAAATGTAAATTGAGTTACTGTTATAAACAAATTTGAATTGAATAGTGAAAGTTTTGATATCAAATGAGCTTCTATTAAAATTTCAGTTTAATGAATTTCAAATTTTAGACAGTCAGACATAGGTTAAGTCACAAATACCAGTTAGACTGGGATTCAGATGAATCATATTTTTGAAGATATTCAGCCCAAATTAAACGACTACTCAAAACTAGCGATTAGCGTTTAAGCTTCCTATTTTAAAACTTATTAAACCACTGTGTTTGTCAGTGTTATCAATTGACTTTCAATGAAAGTGGCATCAATCCACCTTGCTTGCAGTAAATGATTTGTCTGTTGCTTCTTGCGTAATCTGTTAGTTGTGAATTGGTGTAGTGCTTGTTGAGAATTTTTGGTTCCTTAAACAAGCTCTTGTATGTAAGAAGCCAAGTTTTGTGTTTGATCAACAAGCACTTGTCTGCTCCCGTTCCCTTCATTTTTTAACAAGTCTTGACCTCTTATAACCAATAAGAATTTGTGTAGTGCTTGTATCTTCTGGCTGCACGCATTGTGCACAGTGGTATTGGTATTGAAGTGGTCAAGATTTTTTTTAGGACATACTTTGTTGTTAGAACTTTGTTTATTTTTTTTAAAGTAGTTATAATTTTGTTATTAAACTTCTAACGCCAAACTTATTTTTGCTACAGTATACTATATAGAACAGTTGGGCAGCTCAGTTCATCATCTTTTTGCTAGTTTTAGCTTATTTTGGTGTCTGTAAGTTGGGTTCTTGTGATTGTAAGAAAATTAATATTTAAGAATGGTTAAAACATAGAATGGTGACAATTCAATACTTACTTAGAGTTTTTTTGGGGTTTTTGACCCAAGTGTCAGCCTGATTCAAATGTAAATTGAGTTACTGTTATAAACAAATTTGAATTGAATAGTGAAAGTTTTGATATCAAATGAGCTTCTATTAAAATTTCAGTTTAATGAATTTCAAATTTTAGACAGTCAGACATAGGTTAAGTCACAAATACCAGTTAGACTGGGATTCAGATGAATCATATTTTTGAAGATATTCAGCCCAAATTAAACGACTACTCAAAACTAGCGATTAGCGTTTAAGCTTCCTATTTTAAAACTTATTAAACCACTGCGTTTGTCAGTGTTATCAATTGACTTTCAATGAAAGTGGTTTTTTTAAAGATTTTAACCTTTGTGAGCCACAGTCGTTTTGGAAAAAACCACTTATAGAATCCAAATGATGAACACAGTCGTTTTTGTTGAAGTTAGCTCTTGTCCTGACAGTGGTTTAACTTCTATTTTCCACTAGTGTACGTGATGTATACAGTTCTGAGGATCTGATGCTAGGTAGTATCGATACCTCTGTTGAACTAACGATGCTAAGTAAAAAAAGATGTGTAAGATCACAATAATAACGAAGAACACAAATATAATGTAAAAGCTTCTAAGTTATCATGAGACACAAGAAATTACGTGGTTCGACATTTGTCTACATCCATGGGGTAATGAGTGATTTTTTTGTATCAAGTTGTAGTGGTTACAAATATCTTAAATGCTTCCCAAAGTAATAGAGAGAACTCAAGTTGAAGTAAATACTTAAGTTCTAAAAATTAAAGAGGTATAAGCTTAAGACCAGATCTTCTCCTTCTAGGTATTGAATGCCTTTAGTTTGTTAGTGAGGCTTGGAATTTATAGCCCCTTATGCTCCTGATATATCTTTGCTACCTGTGGGTCCATCCTATGATGATATACCATTCGTACCAATATTACCTTCGTCCACCGCGTACCTTCTCCAGTAGAATTCTGCCATTTCAGCTGACCCACGTTCCTTCGGGAACTACCCAAACTTAGTATAGGTTGTACCTTCGTTCACCGCCAGCTTCTGCTAATCGGGTTCTGCCACGCCTCCTCTCTCCACGTTCCTTGATTCATGTGTGTAGATAAGAGATTTGTGCATTTAATGCTGATTAGATGCGTCATCTACCTCTGTCCCCTCGCCAGCTGCCTTTTTGTAGACTATGCTTTTACTCTTCTTCTCTCTACCGTCGAGGTCTCCTTTCTTGGGGGGAGATAAAGTAGATCTGCGGAGGTATCCTTTGCTTCTTATGTTTCTTTGTCCAGCGAAGGTTACACAGTTGGATTTGTATGCGACCAGTAAGATCGTGACACGTGCTCCATAGAAAATTGGTATTCACATTATTGAAAACAAAATAATCAACATACATCATTGACATGCCTGAGAATACCTTATTACTCTTCAAACTACTAAACAAATTAAATACTTGTGAGTTGGATAACCAAAAATTCCAATCACCATATAAATATAAAAGCTGATTTAACAGGATCATTCTTCTCATCTGGGATGATTTTGTTGTTAACTTGTGTAAGCTGGGTAAAATTCCACTTGTCCTAAGGGAATGATGACCTACAAAGAATCAACAACACATAGGAATATTATGGTACACACAAGTGGATTTCACAATGAAGATGTCATAGTTGTGGTTATAATAATCTTCTTGACCATGTAGATGTCAGCATGAATTCTAGATTTCATAGGGTATGAGCAGTTCGCAAGGGCAGGTGTGGTAGGAAAAACAACATTATGGAATTAACCACTTATGAGCAAGTATTCAGGGATATTTCAGGTTAACAACATTATGGAATTAACAGCTACACCAAACGAAGACAAACAAACAACATGGACATTAAAATAATCATGAACATATAATGTAATCTGTGTAGGATATATCCACCGTGTACAAATATTACTTCCTTGCACTTCAACTTTGAACCCTTCACCTTGTCTGCCAGTACCTGGAGTTTACCTTGTTGATGCCTATCCGGAAATTCACCTTTGAACCCTTCACTAATTAGAGAAAATATGGAAACCCAGAAAGAACAGTGTAAATCAAAATCAAAAAATCAAAAAAAAAAAAGAAGAGAAAAGGAACAAACCCTAAATCAAAAATAAATAAAAATAAGATCACCAAAGAATAAAAATATAACGAAGCAAACCCCAATTTTTGTTTCATGATTATCCTTCGTACTAATAAGAATATGATCTAAAACCCACGATGATTACTCTGAAAATCAAAGAGAATGGAGAAAAACGATGAGTATGGCTTCCGTTTTTAAGAGATGATGTACATGTGAATCAGAAAACGATATGTAGTATCTCAATTATGCTCTGGTTCTAGGGTTTTGTTTTCTCTAGTTTTTTCTTCCTTTTGCTTTCTTTAGTTTTTGTTCACGGAAAGACTTTTTTTTTCTTTTGTTTCGCGGAAGTTTTGGGTGAAACAAAATAGGAAAAAACCGGTATTCACTGTTACATCATATAATTTGAGGAAAGAAGGAATGGAGAATTTTCAAGGGGGCGGTGACGCTCACCCAAGAGTGGGTATTCTCACCGCGCAACATGGGGGCTTATATGACTTAGGGGTTTAAAGGGTTTGATGATAATCAATAGCAAAGTCATGTAGAGAATCAAGTTTACCAGTTGAAAGTTATAGGAACTTTAAACCTACAAAGAGACCAAGACTTAATTCAATGATAATGCCTTGTCAAAAATCCTCTCTCTTAGGCCGATTCCTATGGTAAATGGCTAAACCTTCCATTTTCCATGCTAGATGGCCTGGAAAACTGGCTGCGCCACTATGGTAGAAAAGATAAGCGGTTAAGTCTCCACCGAACGGTTGGAGCTACACCGCTAGCGATCGAGACTACACCGCTAGAGGTCGAGACTACACCGCTAGCGGTGTAGTATCAACCATTCGGTTAATTTCAAACCTCCAACGGCTCTTTCTCCACCACTATAAAAATGGCAAATAATCACACAAAAATTACACCAAATTTTTTACACAAAAAATTTCTATCTTATTATCTTTCAAAATGGCAAAGTTTGAATCCCAACTTGACTTGGCTACCACTACAATAAAATGGGCCTTTAGTGACAAATGTTTTCCCATCAAAGTTTTTTTAGTCATGAAACATATTCACTTGTGAATAATATCAAAATTGTAAGTATAAATATTCTTTTTGCGGCAATTTTTCTTTTTTGTCATTACAATTGTCACCAAAAGCATGGATGACAACCGAAAATTGTCGTGAATTCTTCCGTCGTTGATGATTTGCTCGGCGAGAATTTCGCCAGTCACCAATTTTACTTATACTGACAATGATAAATGCTCGTCGCAAAAATAATAATTTGTAACTACTATTTCGGTTTCTCGTTAAATTATATATAGGGTGACAATATCCAATGGTTGTTGAAAACTTTTAACTGCGAAGGGACAAGATTTTGTCGCCAAACTGTTTTTGCATCTAAAATACTTCGCCACGATATAAACTTTAGGTGAGAAATAAAATGTTAACGCTAGCGTGTTTTTTCTACCACGAACAAGAATAGTCGCTGGAAAGAATGTTTTAGAGTGATAAAATTTTAGACACAACAGAAAATTTCCGCTGACGAAATAGCTTGTTGTTTGTGTTACTTATATGTTTGTAACAAAAAATAGTTGTTAGTGAAAAATAGATTTACAACGGCGAATATTTTGGACATATATAGTGAAAAATAATTTCTACTACCTATCATGAACACGAGTGCTTCCCTGTTGGTCGTTTCAAATGGTTACCAACAACATTTGAGTTTAGTTTTGGCGAACGTGGTAGGTTTCAGTTTAGGGCTTGGCCTATCCTTCATTAATGTTTTAGCAGATCTTGTTAATGCGAGTTGCATATCACTTTATAAGAGACTCTTGACTCCTTCTGTTACAACATTAATAGACCGGACATATAACTTCTCCGCCCAATCAACAATGTCATCTCTATAGAATTCATCAAAGATTAATGCTTTATATACTTTTCCATTTAGGGATTGCTTCATGCTTAATATACGAATATTAAAATCTTGTACAAATTCTGACACTCCTAACAATTTCTCCGTTCACCACACAATTTGAACAGAAGCACCTCTGGCTTCTCGGAATTCAAATTAACTTGAACCACAAACTTCGTGTCTTCCTCAGGACCGTGTTGTTCTTGGTTTCTCAAACTTGTGAGGACTTGGTGCAGTGGCAAAGAATTAGGGCGTGAAATTGGACTGGGCACGACTGAAATCGGGAAGAAAAGGTGACCAGGATTTCTGTTTAATATATTTATAAAGGGGAAAGAAGCCCTGAGTAAAGAAGCCCAACTGGCCCCAAGAAAATACGGGCGGTCCGATAATTTGTACGTCTGGAATTTCAGCCATAGGATCCAAGTCTGTAATTTTAGTCCACCGATAGTCGACCAAGTCCAGAATTTTGGTACACCAATCAAGAAGTTACATTTGAGGTTATGGCAATGCAGATGCTGTCAGGTTACAATCGATTTTGAAGCAATAGATTCGCAGAACCTGTAAAACTTTATGATAATTCATATACTAATTCATTAGAATGTACTGCATGTATAAGATTGCAGTTAAGTCTGTATTGATGAATAACACCCTTTCTGAAGACTAATTAAGACCATTGTAATATGCAGAAACATAAATACCGTCATCCTGCAATAGGTAACATAGTGCTACAAAAGGCTAAGACCTTTTCTATAGATAGCGTGAACCTTGCATAATAGAGGGAATTGTAAATGATTACAGTTGTGAAGTTTGCAATGAAGAGATTCTGAAAAATAAGGCCACTTACGCAGAGATTGCATTCTGCAAAGTAATAAAAGAAGTATTATTGAAGAGACAATTGAAGACTGCCTAGACTTCAAAGTAAGAACTGATCAGCAACGCGGTAATCGTCACGAGAATTTTAAGGCCTCAAAGGGATTCATTTTCAAGGGATGGTAAAGATTTCAAGGGCATACTAGAGCAAATGGAACAAACTCAGAGAGTCAATGCAACTTTCAGACAGCATGCACTCAATATGGTTCTTGATCCAGTTGTTGCTCCGACTAATGAAGATCCAGAAGCTGTTTAGTGCTTAGCTTTATATTGCTCCTTGTTTTTAGTTGAAGTTATCTAAGTATTAGTTTTCTTTAGTTTTTCTTTAGCATTTCAGTAGGGCTGTATTTTGAGTAGTTCAATTAGCAGCAGACGAGTTGTCTTTTGAAAAGTTCAATTAGTAGCCATGAGTATCGTTACTGCTTAAGTTGTTGGTACAATATTTTATTTAAATGGTTTTCCGATATTATTTTCATATTTTATGATGAATGGAAAAAGGAATTTGGTCAGGTTTATCATTTTTTTTATAGCAAATCTACTAGTCTTGAAATAAAAATTAAAACAAAATTCTTTCCTCGCCTAAAATGATTATTCGGAGACAAAAATAAAATAAAATGTTTGCCTTCCTTTTTGTCACATGCAACAACATTAGTCGCCAAATTTATAATATTTAGAGCAAAAATATAGTTGTCTCTAAAACTATTTACTTCGACAACAAATTTTTTGTAATGAATTTCTTTTTCCATGCCAAATATTATAGTCTCCCCAGGATAATTTTAAAGACGATATATTTCATCCCTAAAATGATTTCTTTATGCACAAACAAAATTTGTTTAGGAAACTTCTTATTACGGGACAAACAAATTTGTCTGTGAAAGTTTTGTCAACGACAAATATATCAGACTCTAAAAAAAAATTGGCACAATATTTTTTCGTCACTATTTATTTTTATTTCGGGACCAATTATTTTTGTCTACACAATGTATCTTTGCAGACTAAATATATTAGTTGATAAAACCTATTTGGAGACCATTTTTCATTGTCTATAAAACTCATTACTAGTGGCTGAATTATATGTCGCAAAAACCATTTTTAAAGACGGTGGTGACCATCATCAAAGCTCTTTTTGGAGGCAAAAACACTTGTCGTTAAAGTATGATTTATAGACAAAGTACTTTGTCGCTGGAACTTATGGTTGAGACAAAACTAAATTGTCATGAGAAAAATCTTTTATCGCTAGAATTAATTTTGATGACCTAATTTTTCGACGTTAATTTTGTACTTTGAAGACGATTTACCGTAGTCACTGAAACACACATACAACGACATAAAATTTAGTGTCACCAAAATTATCTCCTGCGACCATAAAATGTTTCCACGACGATGATTAGACGACAATTTTTTTTTCTGTTCCAAATTTTATTTGGCGACTAAACAAGGTAGTTCAGTGACAAAAATATTTGTTACTAAATGCCCGTTTTCTTGTAGTGTACCCAACTTGATTTTTCTTGAGTGGTGCTTGAATCCGCCCTTAATAAGATATGTGAAGGTTACAAAGAAACATGTAAAAATCAAAAAAGTCTATTGGATATTAACCAAATCAAACCTCCAACTAAGAGAAGACCAAGAAAAGTTCAAGGGAAGGAAAATTTGAAGGTAAAGAAGAAGATAAACAAAGGAGACTCCGTTCATGAGCGTATTGATTGGAAGTTTGGTGAAATGAAGAAGATAAACAAGATGAAGCACATCGTCCCAAATTTTTACTTTTAGAGCCTTTATTGTAAGTTATGTCATTATCTAGATGAATGAAAAAGGCACTAATGTAAATTAAAATTCTAAACTTTTAATGAAAGATGCACTAGTTTTATATTAACCGAACGGTTTAATAATATCTTAAAATTAAAATTTGATGCAAATGATATATGCATCATATATGGGAAGCTAATCTAAACCGATCATATTCGGGCAACACCCTCAAGATAAGATAACAACCATCAAATTGAAAATCTTTTCCCACTCTGTTGCGCCATTCGAGGCGACACATTTGCTCCACATCAAATGAGTTTTGGCCATTTTGTCGGTTTAAATAGCCTTCAGTAAGTGCAGCAACAAACAACTTCACCTCCCTGTTGATTACTCAGAAGCATTCACAACATCCATTTGTATCTCGATTATTGAGGTTCATTGTATCTTCTTGAAATCTATGAAATATACGACTCCGTACAATTTCTTGATGTTGATGTTGTCCAGCATTGGCCATATCTTGCATAACAAAAACATAATGCCTGCAAATGGATTAATTTTCAGCTGTATTAAATTTGCAAGCTCGAACTCGAACTGACATGTTGGATTTGTTGAGTGAAAGAATGGAGATTGAAGAAATGGTTTGAGTTGAAATGAAATTTGATATTGTATTCATAGGATGAAGAAATTATGACCGTTAGATGAGATGATACTACCTGTCGAGTATTGACCGTTGGAGGTGGAGACTACACCTACCGGTGTTTGCTACACCGAGCGGTCAAGACTCGACCGCTCGGTAGACACTTATACCACTTAGCCAAGCCAGTTTGACACTTAGCCAGCTCCATAATGGTTGCATAAAGAGTTTGCCACACCCATAGGAACTTGCCATATAATAAATAAAAAATAAAATAACTCAATCAAATATTGAAGCAAATTCAAGTATGTCTAAGTTATTCAGAAACTTAGCCATCTTTTTCTCTTTCAGTTTAATCCAAGCTTCAACTCCTTTCCCAATTCTCGTATCCATCAAATAAATATCATTCTCATCCAACACCTCCATTGCATCCGTTGTTATCCAGCTAGGTTTTCCAAATCCAAAATCGATTTCATACAACGGAAAATTACACCAACTCATTAACCAATAATCGTTTTCTTCATCGTGATCATCATCGAAATCGGAATCAAAATCTTCGCCATCTTGCATTTTTCTAATATAACCACAGTCTATCTTTTTAACTGCCGACCGAACCCGGCCTACCAATTCTTCCAATTCAACCCCACCACAAGTAATTATTGATTTTGCCGTTGCTGCAGTGAATATGTTCCCAAATGATGAATTCCCCAACGGTGGATCCATTTTCTTTCTCAAGTTGACAATAATCCGGATCCAAGATACGGGTTCGGGTTTTTGATCATTTGGTGGTAGTGAACCCGCTTCCATTGTCGACTTCCATATCAAAGCGGACACAGCCTCTACTCGTGTTGGATACTTTAATGTAGTTTGAGTTTCAGCAATTCTTTCACGCAGGGCGGTTACCTTGGCTTCATGGAGCACTAATCTTTTTGTCACTAGATTCTCATTCTCTTCTTCATCCGAGCTCTCATAACCGGTAAAATCAGTGGCCAAATCTACCGGAAACAGAGTTTGAGAGTCAAAAGTAGGACACACTTGTTCGTCGGCAGCAGCCCCGCGAGCGGTGGCTGCCCAACCGTCGATGAAAGTGGTGTACGTCGAGGTATCTCCAATTTTATGTGATATACACACGGTTATCGCGGCTCCACCGCAATCAAAGAGATTAACTTGAACAATCGCCGGAACTTCGGTCGGCGAATTGGTATGAACCGGTACAAGTTTATGTAGTAAATCCGATGTCATTGTAAAATCAGAGATCTTACCGTGAATTCTCGCTTCAATATAATCAACACCTTGATCCGTACAATCGACCCAGGTGTTTTTATCTTTAATCCGACCGGCTAATGGGTAGAACCGACTTAGTGTCTCCGAAAACGACTTCTTGAGATGATCCTTGTCGATCCGATCGACTAAATCTGGGGTGTAGAAGAGAATTAGAGGTATGTAATGAGATGGGCGGAATTGGTCGAGGGAAGAAAGTTTAAAGGTTTTGAGATGTTGGAGTGTTTGGATCGAAGGTTTTATGGTTTCTTTTGATATGATTTCTACTTCCATATTCATTTTTCAAAAATTTCTTCGGATTTTTTTTTTTTTTTTTGACAATCTAACAATGAGATGAGCACTTAAAAACACTTTGATTACTGGAATGTTTTTTCTTTCATCCTTGCTGAAAATATAGTTATTCTTTTGTAGGGTCTGTTGCAGGTCTAAAAGAGGACAGAGTTTGTATTGATTAGAATAGTAGCCTTTTGGATATGTTCAGAGTAATATATTTAACACAATCAAATCTTCTTTCAAGATAAATGTTCCGAAAAAAAACTATCGACACACAAAAAGATGAACAATATTTGTCTAGAAACGACTTAATTAATACGCTCACAATAAGTGGCCAACTTATTCATCCTCAGCTGTTACTTCTTTGGTTGGTTCACCCAAATACCTGCGAGTATCATCAATTTCAGACAACTTTAGCAAACGCAGTTATTTAAGAAATCATATCGATAATTAGCTTAATTTAATGGAATTACCCATGATGTTGAGCCCAACGAGAGAGCTGATAAAGCTGCACAGTCTCATTAGAAGCATGGCAAGCTAGGAGTAAATAGTTCCGGGGTTGAACCATCCATGCAAACCTCATCAGCAACATTGATGCCACACATAATGCTGCTTAATTATTTACAAAATTAATGCATAAGTAACTTAATCCAATGGGAGAAAAAAATGCCGCCAGATGGAGATTTTAAACCGAGAAGAGAAGAGAATGACATCCTGAGGTCAGATGTCAGGATTCATTGTGATATGTCTAGAAACTAAGCCTGAGCTCTCTTTGGCTTTCCCTCTCGGTTTACTCCCTCGGCCGGTCTGTTAGGCAGGACTCAATAGAAAAAGATTAGGCAAGAATTAACCTCCGGTCATGTTGCCAGATATCATTTCGGGAGGTTTTTGTGTATCGATCATTCCCTTCAAGCAAATCAAAGTACAAGAATCGTCAATTAGCAATCCAACTAACGAACTAACTAATTAATTATGCTTACTTTAACTTGGAATTTGCTTTAGATTAAGTCAAGGATACATACAGAAATGAATAAACTCGGACCCCAGAAATGAGTTGTTTTTGGACCAACAGGACTGTTCCAGAAAGCTCGAAAAGCCGCACTTGCCATTTTCAACTACTAATTTACACCACCAGATGATTCAATATGTGGTAGAATCCTGAAAATATGTGCTTAATACGATGTAGACCTATGCTAGATCAATCTGAAATCAAAAACAAAAGCAAGAAGGAAAGGAATTCAGATTACAAAAGTCAAAAACATACCAACGTAAAAGATTTACTCTGATATGTAGAAACCTCAATGTAGGATTTCTTCTTGTGCTGCGAGTTATGAAGGGAAAATTTGGTTGAGTTGGTCAGTACATATATGTTAAAAAATAATTTGGAGTTCAGTAGTTGCCTCGAAAATGCGTGGAAGCAGTCCATATTAGTTTTAGTCATCCTTGCACTCGCAATGACATACGGCATCTTATAAATGTCAACCGCATAGAAAACATAAGTTTTTTGGTTTGATCGAGTTAGTCTCATCTAGGGAAGAAACTATCTACTTAAGTCGTTAACAACGACATTATGATTTAATTGGATCAAATTATGAATCAGTTACAAACAAGGTATGGAAATACATAAGTATCCATGGTTCCAGGACATTATGTGTAATATCATGTTAATATACTAGCTAGCTAGTTCATCATTCGTTATACAACTTCTTAGGTTTTCACTTTAGCTTCTTCCTCTTGTTCCTTTTTCTGCTCCAAGTACCTGCCATGTTGAATTTATAAGTACTTTAGGACGCCATATAGGCAAAAATAATTCATTTGATCAGTTATAGCTCCATACGCGATTATGAATCCTCGAAACAAGTAAGATTATAACGCTCGGGGTAAACGTTGCATTACTTACCCGTGATGTTTAGCCCAACGAGAGAGCTGATATAGCTGTATTGGTACATTACAGGAATGACATGCTAAGAGCATATAGTTGCGTGGTTGTACCATCCACGCAAATCTCATAAACAAAGACGAATACACACACAATACTGCACATTGAGTAGAAAATACATTCAGTAAGGATGTAGGATTTGTTTATGTTCAGTCATGTTGAACTTCAAAATTCAGAATATCACCTCCAGTCATGTTCCCGGATATTATGTCTGGGGGTTTCTGTGTATCAGTCAATGCCTGTAGAAACCAAGTAGTTATAATAAATTTAACAAACAATTTCATTATACTTTACCTTTTTTTTTCTTTTTTTGAATGAACATTAACACGGAATATTTTCATTCACACATACAGAAGCAAACAAACCGATGTTTGAAACAGGACCCCAAAAGTGAGTTGTTTTAGGTCCCATGGGACTGTTGACGAATGCTCGAAACCTTGCTGCTGCTGCCATTGAATCTGTCAAACTGATCGGGTGACCTAACCAGCTACCTATACTTAGTGACGATCTTAGTTATACAATAAAAGCATTCAAATTATAAACCAAAAGAAAGACTATTGAATATGTGTGACATGACTATCTAGAAAAAGATTAGTAAATAAGTGCCCACTTGGTCATAACAAACTTTGAGAGTACTGGGAAACTAATCCTTTTTCTTTCTTCTTTTGGGAAAAAAATAGGACGGAATATAGATCGTAGATAGAACCATTCAAACAGTTATTTACATCATCAATAACATAATTTACAACATCTTGGTAAAACAGGGACTAGCAAGTTAACTACTGTACTTAGTGTACACAAAAAGAGTAAGGTTAGAAATCATGAAACTTCGAAATAAGTCAAGAGGGTAGAAAAATTAGAAATTCATACCTCTGCAGAGTTGAGATGTCTGAACCCTGAAGTCTGAAGTAGAAATCTCTATTTATGTTTTAGGTGCAGAGGAGATTCTTAGACACGGAGAGATGAGACAGTAGTACCAAGATGCTTGGGAGGAGTTTGGTTAATTTACGGAAGAGGGATAGAGACAAAAGCTTTAAGACACATTTTGCTGACTATTCATCCTTATCCTATCCCATCCCATCCCATGTTCTGTCATTTAGTCAATGTCATTATCCTTTGACTAGAGTTGACTTAAGAAAACACCAAAACTTAAATGGAGTCCAAATTCTAAACTGCTATCTGGAAATTTTTCATCCACAACTTTTTTGATTGTATGAACAAGACAAGGAGACAAATTGACAATACATTACTGGCACATGCCTTGGGATGAAAAGATCATTTTCGAAATGGAATGCATTGAGTTTGCCACTTCTTATATAAAGACTTTTCTCAGGTTAATTATTGTACAGTAGGTGTGTGAGGCTGCACCTGCGAGGGGACAAATGTCTCTATTTGGTGCGATGCACGGGTCTGTTTCTTGCATATATATAATAAATAGTTAATATTTGAGTTGGTGTGAGAAAATAAGAAATTGTTTTCCATTATACTAGTATAACACACATGTGCGATGCGCCTACCTTTCTGTTTTAAAAGAAAAAGAAAAAAAACCGAACTTTTTCGAACACCATGGAAAAACCTACGTCAAGTAGTTCAACACCACCAACTGTTGGTAAATCCCAACAGAATTACCTTCAAAAAAAGTAGTTAGTAGCCTAGTACTTTATAACTTAAATTCATAACTCCATTTAACCCAACGTATAACAATAGATGTGACTAATTACAGCTTCAAGATAGTTAGTTTCTCCTTCCTTACAGTAATTGAAGGCCTAATGTACAAAAATATAGTATGTGCTATTTTTCCATTTATGGCAGAAGTATGGGAAGCCTAACATTATACCAAGTGACCTCACAACTTGCATGTAGGATTAGATGCTTGATAAAATTAAAACAGTAATGTTACGACATTGTAATACATGATTTTTGAACTTACCATAACAGATGCAAATACAATACTTTGTACAGCGAGACCTCGGTAGGCGCATATGACATCAAAGAAGAAAAGCGCTCTAAATCTAAATCTTGGCCATACTTCTTTGATAAGCTTTCACCCGCACTGATGCAACCTCTGATAATAAAATGGAAAGATAAATAGGAACTGAGAAGGCATGCGAGAATGATGAAACATTTTAAATTTTTCGTTCTGCAGTTTGGAAATGCAAGAGTGCGAACTAATGGTTACCGATTCAGAATCTCGGCTTAATCGAAGCTTAATTTTAAGTAAGATTTATCGGCACTTAAAAATCAAAGAAACAGTTAAGTACAAAAGAGGAACATAAAATTAGAAAGAGTACCAATTGCGCCGATGTGGGAGGGATTTAGTAATGGGAGACATAATATTAAAAAATAAAAATATCAGATAAACGATTCGATAAACATTATAAATGGCAAACCTGGTCCATTTTAGCACATGTTCCGGAGACAAAAACAACAACGGGTGGTTGGCGATTTCCATGATCTCCAAAGCTAAAACTGAGCTCAAGAAATGAGTTATCCCAAAGGGTGGTTTTCATACAATGACCACTGTGCATAAAAATATTTTGGGGATAAGCAGTTGGTTAAAAAGGATAAATACATCGATGCGCTTATAGTTTGAGATATACACAGTAATTCTCAAGTGGCACTCCACTACCGACATCAAGTGTTTTTACGATATGTTAAATCCGCGGTGTTACATGTATTACGGTTGCATCACGATATTTATTTCTCCACTGTATATATATGAGAGATACTATAAATTGGCATTGCCTTCTACTGTAATTTTATACCTTAAGTGCCAAGCTGTCCAAATGGTGGCTGACATTGCAACCCTCGTCAATCTTCACTTCCCCACTGCTAAAGTGATTCCTTCATTTCAAATCATAGGATGTATGATTACTTGGACTATGTTGTATATAGCCTATTAGTGCGTTAACATAAAATACAACGAATCCTATGAAATACTTCCCCTTGAATTACTATTGAAAGGTCATCCAAAGAGAAAAACATCTCATTTAAGAGTATAAAAATAAAAACAACCAAAAATGAGTCTCAAATGCTAAGACAGTAGCACAGAAATGAGAGTCACGTAAGTATGAGAAAAATATGTATGACATTTCTACAAACAATTAGAGCTCAGAAATTCAACTGTGTCAAGAAAAGCACACAATTAAATGCACATTCATTGGAGATTCAAATTAAATTCACTAAGGGGTATCGCAGATTCTTACCAATTCTCAAGGGGAACTAATCATCTTGAGCTTCAATCTTCTTCCATCTCACTGCAAAATCCTTTGAAATCCTCATTCCAATTTGTATTCTTTCTTGTCGCCGTTAATCAATTCGAAATCCTCATTTGAGTTTTTCGCCAATTTCTTATCTCATGGTATTCCCATTTTAATCACACTTTCAAAATTCCTTGAAACGCTTCAGTAATCTTGCAATAATATCAATTCCCATCGTTTCGGTTCTCCAACTGGATGTTTCAAAATCTGTTTCTTCAACATCTTCCTCATCTACCCCATTATTTCTCTTCATAAACCACATCAGTTATATTTGTATTCATCTTCAACTTCTCAGAACTCTTCGCATTATCAGATTGTCATTTTTGTTAACTATTTGATGTTGTTTATGATTAATCTAAACAATCCCCTTCCGTTGTGTTTCTTTGGGTTCGATTTAGTGGTTTGTGGAACTGAAGAAACAATTTAGAGATTTTGACGAACAGAGATTGAATCATAAGTTTAAATGACTCAATGGGGAAACCCTAATATCAATGGGAGACCTAATTTGACGAATAGAGATTGAATTGAAGTTGAATTCAGAGAAGATTGAATATCTGGGTTTAATCAGAACATATGATCATCGCCCTTTTTTTTTCTCCTCGGAACCTTTTTTTTTTCTCCTCTAAACCCAAGTCGAAGAAGGGAAAGAGAGAAATTTATGCTCGAGGTTTATTATATACTCCATTCGTTAGGATTTACTTGACGTGGTAGAGTTTTTCACGGATATTAAGAAATATCGGAGAGAGTAATATCTTTCCAATAATACCCATATTAATTCCTACTTAAAGATTTAAATGACCTAGTTTTGTGTTTCTAGATTATAGGAAAGTTATCAATCCCGTAACAATTTACTTGGGATGTACTACCAAATATTCCAAGATTGAGTATATATCCTACATGGGGTATATTTAAAAATTAGAGTAATTATTTTGTGTTGATTACGATGAGTATTTAATTCTCTGGTGTGATTCCAAAGCAGGGGTAGATTAGTGAGAATTGGAGGAAAATACTAAAACTATCATCTAATTTGGAACACAAAAAAAACCCTAAAATAATAAATAAATTGGAACGGAGGGAGTATAGTTTTTATTTTTAGGACCGTAGAAGTTTAGGTAGTTTAATATTAACCCTCATAATATCAGACATATTGTACCGAGATCCTTATCAAATGGACGGCTCCAGAGAATTTCGTGTTTTTAAATTCATCTGATCCAACGAACCATATACAAAATACACACGGAATTCCCAGGTCGTACCAAAAAGAGGAGTTCACTTTATTTTACATTACACAATAAGTATGAGATAAGATAAGATAACTGTGGGAGTGTGATAAGAAATCCTAAGTCACACCGAATTTCTAATCAGAACTAGGTTTAGTAGAGAGTTGGTTTATTTCCACTTTTCCTCAATCAAGTCTCTTTAGGATTGTTAGGAATTAGAATCTGTTTTGGATTTCCCCACTCTTTTTGGTATTTGTTATTGGGCAATAGTTCTATTGGTATTGGCATGTTCTCTCTTTTGGTGGTCCTATTTGTATGATTTCCGGTATTTTAAGTGAATATTAAATTAATGAAGTCCAATCATTATTTTGGGACGTTTTTTCAGAGGGCGTTTGCTTGGGGCGTGCAGTATGCTTACAACAAATGCACTGACCAGCAAGAGATGCGCAGGTGAACTGATTTTTTTTTCATTTTGTTTTTAGTGAAGTGTGAAATGTCCTGCGCATGTCATTTTTACAACTGTGTCTTTCTTCACTCCCTTGATTTAATGAGCAGTACAATTAGTAAGACATCTTAAGTGTAATATGGATGATGTTAACTTCATCAATTCTGACGGAAAGACGATGAAGTTTCTTAATTTTTGTGGTGTTTGGATGTTGATATCGCTTTTCAATATTTGATGTATAAGTGTCTAAAAGCATATATCAGTGGTTAGATATCTCTGCCAAGAATCTGAATGCAATTCTGCAACTGGCTCAATGTTCTCCACCCCTTTTTGATCAATGTTGTTTCTCTATTTTTGCATATTCAACTGCCTTACTGAATCATCTTTAATAATTAAAGGCGTGCCATTTACTTTTGTTTAGCTGGGTGTTGTGTTTAGTTTCGACGACTCCTATATAGTGTATGAGGTATTTGGGTCATCTAGGCAAATAGCAATTGGTTTCGCTGTTGGTGTCTGATGTAGTGTGGGAAATTGCTGATCCAACGGATTGATTCTATGCGGGATGTTGTTGGTACTTATGGTTGGAATTTTGCAATGCGTAACTGGAATCTAGTATGATCATTTGTACAATGTATCTGTTTTTCCATTTTAAACATCAGCTTACATAGGACACCAGTAACAAGAATCAACCTTTTTGTTACACTCTCAGCCTTGTATAGATTTCAGGTCTTTCATTATTATGTCATGTTACCCAATCTCATCTTACCCCTCCAGGGACATACTTGATTTCTGAGAAGCTCGAAACTACTCTTTTTCCCTTGGATGAGATTGGTATTAATGTTTCTTAGAATATGAATGTGATTGTCATTTACTGAATCGTGTATCTCACTATTGGTGCTGGGCTTGGATGGACTGTAGGCTTCATTAGTCACACTGTACTTCCATGACGGCCTTGCAGAAATCCTGTCTTACTTTTCTTGGTCATGCCACCAAAATTTCCTCAATGTGAATGGATAGTGAAATGGATATTTCTGTGTGGAAAATATTGGCGGAATCAGGACAAAGCTCTGAGTTATGAAATTTCCTGGTAACTTTTATATTTTGCATCAAAAAGACTTGAAAGTTGATTGATTTGCTGCATAATGGAGTATCCCTGTCGGGCGTCTTAATTTATTTGATGAGGATGAGCTTCCTATAGTGGATGGTGGCGTGGAAACGAGGATTTGGTGTGGTTCTATGACTGGTAACTTCTCAGTGGCTTCTGCTGTTAACTGCATCAGATAAAAACTTCTCAGTGGGCTTTGTTGAATAACTTTAGTCAGGTTTGTTTTAGGACAGACTGTAGAGCTGTCATTACTGCTTTTGCTTCTGGTAAGATCCCTTGGACTGCTTGGGGTGGCATGTTTCAGGGGTGCCTTCTGTAAGAATCCTAATTTGGGGCATACACTATAATTTTGGGGCATACACTATAATTTTGGGGCATACAGACTTATGATGACACCCAATGCAAAATTATAAGGGCTGTCCTAATGATGCTTAAGTTACTATAATACCCCTGCATAGTTTAAATTACATTACTACCCTTCCACGTAATTAAATTCTAATCCTAAAACTCTTCCACTAATTAACCCATCCCCTAATTAACTAACCACCCACTAATTAACTCACTAACCGTTACTAATTAATCCTTCTCTCTCACTCTTCTTCTCAAAAAACACAAACAAAATTCTGAAAATTTCTTTGTTCGATTAAGTTCTCGATTAAACACATTAATGGCACCTCGTGTTAAGCGATGCCCTACAAATACGGTGCCGAATCCTGGTGTTGCTTCTGTAGCATCTCAATCTAGGGTTTTTGAAAAAGATGGTGATGAAGAGGATAGTGGATTGATTGGTGTTGGAGAGCGAGAAATAGAGCTAGATTCTTTAAAATTGCACATAGAGAGGTATTTCCCACAAACTCATTGCTTGGTTTTTCGTATTTCGTTGATTTGTGACATGTAATCGATGATTCCTATGGGTTTTGGAAGTTCCAGAGTAGTGTTCGGCTGAAATTTAGCAGCCGAACTTTTTTTTTTTTTTTACAGGCGAAGAACAGTTCGGCTTATGTTTTGAAAATCGATTGCGCCAAACCTTTGCGTTCGGCTTATAATATTTTTGTATGATAATGCGCCGAACTGTTGGGCACATTGTTCGGCTCACAATGATAAATATCGAATGTGCCGAACTTTACTCTGTGTATGTCCAATAGCTTACTGTAAACTTGTCCACTTATAGGTGACTTATCACATTGCGTAGTAGAATCATATTTATTTAATTTGGAAAACTAATTAAGGTTTATCATTTGTTTTAGCACCCATCCGGGAAAATTGAAACCCAAGCTTAAAAGGAGAACAATGGAAGTCACTACATGAAAACTTTGCATTAGCGACTACTTTCTTACCAACTGCAGTCATTGGAACTCTTCAGTGACAACTTTTAGTAACGAAAAAGAACTATGGATGGAAGATATCTCTGACAACCAGCTTTCCAACAACGACCGTTGGTTGAACTTTTTAGCAACGACGACTTAATAACCGAAATATCATATTTGTTGTTATTGTCCTCCAGACACCGTGGTTGGGTAACCAAATTGTACCATAGAAGGTATACATTTTTTTGTCAGTTATCTTACCCACCGAAAAACCCTGTCGGTAGACACCTAATCCAACCATTAGATTGCTGGTGTTGCTAGTATATTTCGACAACTATTGTCTGGCAACTAAAAAGTATAACAAAAGTAATATATTTCTAGCAAGTGCAGTTATCCACCAAAACTATCTGTCTGTGGACACCTTAACCAACTGTAAAAGTAAGTACATGGATATTAAACATTAATGAATAACGGGTGTAATTAAATGAGGTTGATAAAACCAACGACATTGAGGGAGATTAAACATAGCCTCGAATCTATATTCATATAAATCAAGATAAATTTATGTTCTTTGCCAGAATGATATATCACTTAATGTGAATTGAATTTGAGCCCTATACAAGGGAAATTTAGTGAAATTGATTGATGACATATGAAACTAAATAAGTCCAAAAAAGATTAGCTATACTTGGATATTGACTTTAGTTGATTCTAAGAAAAATCAATATAATTTTAGAATTCAATCGATTTTATGAAAAATGCTTAGATGTTTATATACCACCTCTTATCATATTCTGCTTTGATTGTATTTTAGAATTCAATGACAATTAATAATTTCTCATTTTTCAAATTCATTGTTATATGTATTCGAAATTATATATATTGAAGGTTAATAAAATTATCCATAATTATTCTCATTTATATACTAATATTCTTTGGGTTTTTAGGCTATTAAAGGTTGATGAATAAACCGAATGCACCAGTTCATTTTAGCACAAAAAGAATCACACATGTTTATCACACACTTTTCTCAATCTGTATATGTGAGTCCAAACGAAATTTCAATTGTCCAAAATATGGTTTAATCCATATGACCATCATTATCCACCGATCAAAATTCTATACAAAACCCATAAGTTTCCTTTTCAAATTCATTTTCCCCTTTTCTCTCTTCCTCGTTTTATCTCAAACCTTATCTCAAAGCGACTTCCTTCACTCCCCACCACTGAATTCCTCTCTTTATCTCGCTTTGTGCAAATGATCAATCACTGAATCACTCTTTCTATCTCACTCTTTTTAAGCAACAAGGTGGTTATCTTTTTGAGTTTGCTCATTTCTTTTATTTTTTCATGTTTCAGACATATGCAGGAAATATTAATATTTTCTCTTGTTTTTCTCTTGATTTTCCATCCAAAAAGAGTTTTTTTTTTCTCTTCAGATCTTGTTAGAGCATAACTCAGTCGAACTCACCAAGCATTGGTATGTCAAGGTTGGTTGTCATATTTTAGTATCAAAACTCATCTAGACTCGCTTGATTAAATACTAGAGTCAACTTCATTTAGGTTAGACTATAAAGTCTAGGTCCCTCGGTTTTTCTACATTTGCGATTTCCTCGTTAACAAAATCTTGATGTGTCTTTTTGGGGGAAAGTAAACAAATACCTAGATTATTTTAACACGATAAAAGACATACTTAATTGGTACAGTATAAAAATTTAAGGTCACTCATTTAGTATTAGAAACTTGATTTAGCTTTATTGAAAACCATTTGGAGCATCAACTTTTTTACATGTACGATTTCGTAAGGTATACTACATCGAACGCCCAATGTATATCAAGTTGATTTTTTTTTAACATGATAAAACTCATACTCAAGTACGTTGGTTTTAGTACCTAGATAACTAGTGCGTTTTAGAAACTCAAGATCACTCGTTTATTGTTGGAAACTTGATCTAATTTTACTTAAAACCATTTGCAACTTGTAACTCTTAATTTTCATTCAATTACATTGGATGCGCTTAGTGACATCATCTTAAAAAATTGGAAACTAGGTGATGACATTGATGGGTATCGTATTAATTAAAGTATCATAACTACGTACATAGGTTTTGAGCTCCTAGCCAAGGTTATAAATAATTTTCAAGAATTGAAAAGTCGGTATGGTATTGGCATACCCAGATTCAAGTGTTTGCCTACCCTATTTTAGACCAGAAATCATATTTTACAACATATTTGTTTACATATGACTTGGCGTATGGATCTGAGTCAACCCTTGACTCGACACGAGTCAGATATTAGACCCGTTTTTATTATTTATTTTGAGTCAGATCTGACTCGCTACCCGATTTAGACATATTTTTGATTCAAATGAGTTAAACCTGACCCAAAAAACAAATATATTGAACCAGGTTCAGATAAGTCAATTGATCTGATCCACACGAAACAGATCGATAAAAACAAACAAACATGGTGTTAAACTGTTAATCTATGTTCCTCACTCACTAAAAAAACCATATATCCATCCATCCATCTACCCACCCATTATGTATTGATCCAACGATAAAAACAACAAAAACACAGAGCATGTCATACGGATCGGTGACCTGTCCCAAACAATTGCACCAATTCATTTCCAGGGTACACGTACACCACACACTAAAAACTAACCCTAAACCTTATCATTTTCCTTCGTTTCCTTTTACTCTCATTTTCTTTTCTTTTCTTCCCTTCTCTTTTCTCGTCTCTCAGCGGCGGCCTAACACCCTTCTTCTTCTTCATTAATAGATAAGAAAATATAAGACCATTCTCTTAATCTACAACAAATCAACGACACAGATGCGAGAAAAAAAACCGAAGGTAAATCCTTCAATCCCTTCTCTCTGTAGATTTTTTTCTTCCGATTTTAGAATTACAAATCAAGTGCTTTAATTACAAACTTGCTGATAGAGTATTCATTTGTTGAACACGGTTACTCTGGCGTTGGATTTAGGGTTACAGCTTAGGGGCTTGTTTTTCTATTGGAGTCACTGAACAACCAAAGGTAAAACTATTGATATTGGTGAAACTCATCTATCAAATCCCTTGACGATGCTCCAGTAAGATGCAATTCGGACTTTCTTTGATTAATTTGTTTGATTTTGCAGCTGATGCTCATGTTCTTTCAAGGTTTTGAGCCAAATATCTGGATCAAGATTACTCGTTGTCAAGAGATTGAATTACTAGGCACTGCAGGACTTGAGCTTTGATTGATGACTCTTGTGAGCTATTGTTTATCATCTACAATGATAGTGATATTATTAGTAGATACCCGCTCAAGGAGAAGGAGATTGTCGAATTCATGACTCCAATTGCATGGTACTTGTACCTAGATTATCATTGGAGGAAATCCCTAGTTTGTTAGATGTTTTGATTACCTTTTTTTATGGTTTAGATCTGATTATTGTTTGGTTTTTAGATCTGTAGGTGAGAAACGAAGAAGGATTAGAAAATTGATTTTTATAGTACAGAAATCACTGTGATTTTTTTTTTTTAATGTTGTTTTAGGAAACTGAAGTAGTGAATATGGTGTAGTCTTTTTATTGTTTACATTTCAGTCACTTATTCATTTTTGTTTCATCTGTTCTTGTGTCTTTGCATTTATGCAGTAGTAGAACTGGCATTTTTCTCAAGCATGTTTATGACCAGCTTATTGCCTGTCATTCTCATGTAATTTTCATTGCTTCATAATAGTATATTAACTATTAGCTGGATGTTTGGTAAGAACTGATTGGGAGTTATTGTTGGAATTTGCAGAAAGTGTGTAGGAAATGAACATAGTCAAAGATAAAGTAAGTTTTTTAAATACCCAATTTGTGAAGTTCTTTAATATATTTAAGATAAAGCAAGGCCTTGTATGACATTCGCTGCAAGACTCTCAAGCTATCAACTCCTAGGATGTAGCTGTAAATATTCCAATCCCAAGATCTTAATATCCGTTCCCCAGACCCTAATCTATTATTTGATGTGAGACCAAGCATTACGATGCTACCTTATGTGATGTTCTTTGATACCATGTGCCATCACTGAGTTATTTATGTGCTTTTATAGGTTACACCAAAACAGCCATTTTGTGGCGTTTATAAACGTTGCGCATAATTTGTGCAACGGAAATAAACGTTGGTAAAACGGCGTTGCGCATTGGTGTGCAACGCTTTCCATCCGTTGCACAAATTAATTTGTACAACGTTTATAAACGTTGCACAACCGTTGCACCTTTTCTTATTTGTGCAACATATAGTTTAATTTGTGCAACGACTATTATCTACAGAATAACACTTTTGTGGGTTCCATTGTGTTTTCTTCCAACGTTTTATTTATTTGGTGGCAGTTAAATCCGTTGTTCATTTCAGATGACTTGTGCAACGGATGCGTTTCCTACGTTTATATGCGTTGCAAAATAATTTTCAGGTGAAAAAAAAAGTTGTCACCGGCTATATTTCCGGAAGATTTCTGTGTTCGAAATCAATCACATGATATCAGGGATGTCAAAACCCGATAACATGTACATCATAATTATTGCGTAACTAATTAGATTGATGGCATTGATGTATCAATAAGTGTTTTAAATATTCCTGAAAATCAACACCAAGAGACCGCAATCCCATGCCTGGATCAAACAATGGTAACAAACTTGTCAATCATGGAATGAAATTACACTTGATGAAATAAAAAAATCTAGATTGATTCTTTTTCTTCACATGAAAATGTTGAGAATTAAGTGTTTTAAATAGAAAATCAACAAAAGAAATTCAACAAAGTAATCATGGAATGTAGTTTCTTTTTCTTCACATAAGTTGAGAATCTGAAGTTAAAAAAAGAAATTAGTATTCAGGTAGCTCCCGTTACACGATGATCACTGAGAAACATTAAATCCTTTAGTTCCCATTATAAATGTGGTTACCTGTTTAGGAGCTCCTTTACTATCCCTATGCCAGTTTCCTTCCAAATCGATGTACGTAATGGATGTCCGCTTTTCTACAGGATTGAATGGTAGAAAATGAACTAGTGTGATGTTTTCATGTGCCTGAAGCAAGAAATGAAAACACAAAACTTTCTTAGTTAGCAGGGGAAAATATATTCATGTTTGTCTTAGATTTTGTTTCTAATCCTCACCTCCTTTGGGTCAGCAAGCATGTTAACAATGGCCGTGTCGATGGCGTCTCAATTTTCAAGCCTTGAGGCTCCCGCTGCAAGCAACACAACAGTGTGTCAATCTATATTTTTTCTAAAACCTATAAAGGATGCATATCATGAAGACATGATTTGACAAGAACATCTCTAAGGTTCTGACAAACACTTGTTATCTAGACCATGTACGTACCTCAATAAGGTTTCGATCGACAGTGAGGCGAATCAGGGTCAGGGTTACAGTTTTATCATTGAAGAGGACATCCATTCCAGCCATTTATTCTATCACAGTCATCCGTTTTGTAATAGCACCCTTGATATACAACAAATGGAGTTGAACAACATTACACACGATCGGGGAATCCCTTAAAACAATTTACTTGAAGTTATGTACCTGTTGAAACAGGCGATGAGAGCCAATTGCAAGCATAACGGATGACACTGTGGGCATAGCTATGAGTATTCCTCCGATTAATAGAACAAGAAGGGAAAAATAACGATGATCTCAAGGATCATTCCCACGGCTATCGAACAAATGAAGAACTTTCCAATGGAAGTAAGAACCTGCATGGAGAACAATTCTCAAATTAAACTCCATTCACTTAGATTTAAGAGATTATTATAATGTTGGAATTTTAATGGATAATAGAGACATCGGTACCTTCTGGAAATGTCCAACAACATCAGTGGAGTCAATTTTTAGAGGGTCTCCTATAATTTTTGACAGAACAACGATCCTACCTGTCACAAGCATAACAGTTGAGTAGTATACCTAGGAATTATGAAAAGACTTTTCATAAAATGGCAGTTATAGGGATAAACAATAAAATGATTTCTCAATGAAAGAGAAGCTGCATGTTACTGGAGTATAGAGGAAAGTATCCACGTGCCACTAGAAGTAGTTAACGATTTGCATGCTTTTAGAATTACACAAAGACTGATGATATATACCAATACGATTTCCTAGCTAGAGGATGCCAGTATACATACATAAAACAAAATTTAGGGTTCACATTTTGGAGGGAAATTGAACAAACTTCAACCTTGAAGGAGTAACTGTACGTGTACGGTGGAAATGTTGGAATACGTTTTTGGTAAATTACCTCAAGAATTTGGTTAAGAGTTATCGACAGCTCCTCAGAACCTTCTTAATTCGGTTCCATATTTAGTACTGATTGATGTGAGTTGTCTCTCATTAATATTGGCAACAATTTTTGGATCAAATCCTGAAAATGCATCCCTGAAAAAGCGTATTTTTTCTTTTTGCACCAATCAGTAAATAAAACCAAAGAGGCAGATGATAAAATTTTAGAAGAATAAATCAAACAACCTAAACATAGTTGGCTTTTAAAGGAAAAGTACAAAACTATAAATACCCACCAGATTCAAAGGAAATCAAATGTTAGCATCCAAGAGGGAGCCAAGAAAAAATAATAAGTTAGATAATTCTCCAATTATGTTAGTAATACACCGACCAAAATAATGGTTTCAAACTCGTACGCACACCTTTTATACCATACCAGGTCCATTGTAAAGTTTTCCTTCGTAGTAAGTGAGAGCATTAAAAGCTTCATTGCAGTCTCCAAAACTTGTATGGGGACATAAGAAAGGTGATATGCTTATCATGCAATTCACTTAATGAATATAAGTTGGAAGATTTTCATAGCGAGTAGCTTTTTGTTCTTTCACCAACAAGGCTTTGCCCGGGGAACTCTTTGTAGTATGATAAGAATAGTGAGAAAGTGCTGAAATGTAATAAAAGCACGGATCGCTGAAATGCATCCCATGGCAAAACAATCCACCGTCTCATGGCAACAGCATAATTAAGCTCAAAACTCAACCAAAACTCCAGCAAATTCCAGTAACTTTTCTTCCTTTTACAAACCCATGATATCAATGACATAAACCTCCTTGTCCTTGTCTATCTTGCTCTCTTCCCAACTGAGTTTTAGTAAAGTCCATCAGACTTCTACAAGTTTGAATTACAACTCCCCTACAGACAACATCACATATCAACTCTCATACACATGCCACTTTAGTTGTTAATTTGACTTTACAGAACAAGCTCAAACCAAACCACACTTTTTAGCTCAGTTGTCCTTCTCTGTATCGACTGCTAATAACCCTCTGCCACACAAACCATTGCAGCAACAAACCTTGCGGACAAACTAATGGTTGACAACAAGATGACAATTCAGGCCTTCTATAGCACATCTGATGTGCTATTCTCATCTTGTTGTAGCATTGAAGTTCTGTAGCTTTTAAACTCACCCAACACCTGCAAATTCAATTCACAGTAAACCCATAATTCAAAAACCATTTAACATTCACATGTATTCATATTTGGTCCTCATTTAACCACTGGAAGCACCATTACATTATATGCACTAATGAAAAATGGGCTATCTGAGACATAATGTAACGACACAAACTAAATATTGCGATATAACTGCATTCGAAAACTGTCGTTGACTAAAGTCAAAATGTCGTTGTGTTATGACTTTTGTTGACTTAGACAACGATACTTAAAGCTTTTTCATGACTAAATTCAAGGCGTCGTTGTCCCGGGACTTTGGTTGACTTATTCAACGACATACGAACAACATTGTTTCACTGGTAGGAAAATTTCCTTGTGATTTTCTCTAGAAAAAGATGAACGGTTGGATCACATATCATCTCAACCTTATCTTTATCCCAACGGAAAGAGAGAAAAACAAAATCCTTCTTATCCCTCACCTATTTCTCTGCTTCTCCGCATCTCTCTCTCTCTCTCCTTCTTCTTCTCCCTTATCTTTTTCTCCTTCGAGATGAACTCAGAAAAACCCTATACTTATTACCTAACATAAAAATCTAAATCAACAAGAAATCCATAGCCTAACCTCATATATGCAAACCCATTTTACGGAAATCAAATCTGTCTTTGAAGAATCCATTTTACAGAAATCAAACCTATCAAATATAGACTGATAGGATCCTGATAATGATGGGATACCAACATAGACCCTAGAAATCCGATTTTCCAATTTCTGAGAGGTATAGTGATATATTTTGTTTTTAATTTTTAGTTGAATCTGTGAACTATATATTTTGTGAAATTCTGATTTTTAGTTGGACTTGTATTTTAAAAGGTTTGATCTTTTATGATGTTATTAGTTTCTTTCTTTCCTTTTATCTTTCTGACGTTTTTGATTTTTTTGAGTCGACTTACAGTGGAAGAAGCTAATGAAGAATTGGGTATAAATAGCAAAAGTTTTCATACTGGGATATGAAGAATCTGGTGCGAAATAGTAAATCCAACAAGAAATCAGATGTATGTTAATATACTTTTCCTCCGATTCTTGTTTTGTTTGTTGTTGTGGTTGTTAAATTTATGGATTGCTATTGGCAATAAGTTTTTTATAATTATGGTAGTTATGCTTATTGTTTATTTCGATTTGCAGACCCATGGTTTTTATCATGTTGAGTATGCTAGAATTCTCTTTGATTTCAAATGTATTTGTAAACCAGCAAGTTTCATGAGATTATGAGCCACTTTTTTGTGAGGATACATGGAGTAAAATGTTTATGGTATGAGTTGCAGCTACAACTGTTTTGAAAGAAGTGTCGATGGTGATAGTAACTAGATTGCTGGTGGTGGTAGAGGTTATATGTACTAAACTGGTGGTGGTGTGGGTGATTGGAGAGGGAATTAATGAGTTCGATAAAGGCGTTGGTAATGGTATCTAACTCGTTGCTAGTTGTGGAGGTTGTATGGACTGAACTGGTAGCGGTGAATAGGGGTTTGGAGAAGGAGAGCAAGGATGTAAAGGACTCATGTTCATACATATGTAGAGGTAAGAAAACCTACACACACATACATGGATTGTTTAAGTATTGTTAATGTCATTGTTTGAAGTTTTTGCAGGTGGATTTAAAGTCTGTGCATAGAACTCTTAAGGGATGCTGTTATGGACCTATGAATGAGTGGAAACTGGCAAGTCTGCTAGGTAAGTCATTTAATATCTGCAATACACTTTAAATGAAATGTTGTAATGCATAACTTTTCGTAAGTGACCTTAGAGCGGAAGTGTCCTTAGAGTAAAATTTCATTTGTTTTTGTGAGTTCATTTCCTGTAAAGGTGAAACTCCGAGTTGTTTAGATGAGATGATTTTCGTTGTTTTTGCAGCTTTGGTTATTCAGATGGTGATGGTTGACCTATACATGTTTATGCAATGTTTTCGTTGATTGAAGTTTGTGCATCAATGGATGATTTCTTTTTTATTTCTTAAATAAAACTGTGGATGACTGATGATTGGACAAGTTGGCTTCTCTATAAAGGTGGAGTTGGGGTAGGAGACATTAACTGGGATCTTGGTAGGAAGAATAGCAGGTTGGGTAACATAATCCTCTAATATATTTACCAATTCATTGACATATCCGCTTTCTTTAAGTTATATGGGAGTCTCTCATAGGTACCCTGTGTTTTGTTAAGACTTGTTTTTTAGATATTTACAGTAAAATTAATTCTAGGATCTATTTTACTTCTCATCATCTATGTGTAATGCATAATTTTTCAACTTTTTTGATAATGCCATCCTATAATGTCGAGTCAATGTTGTCCACCTCTTTTATTGGCATTGGATGAAACTTCATACTCCGTCTGGATGCTTTAGAAAATTGCATTCTAAAAGCATTATGTTTTGCAGGTAGGTCATATCTTACATGCAATGAGATTTGAGATTCTACCTGGATTTACCTTGATGATGGTGAGATTTTTGATGGGGATAGATTTATAAAGTCGGATTATATGTCTAATTTGAGGGACTTGATTGTTTTGCAGGGTGCTGAGAAGCAGGCTTAGACTTTGAAGGTCATATGCATCCGATGTTGCCTGCAATAATATAAATATGGCGTTGTGATTAGCTCTAAAATGGGTGGCATGAGGGTGAGCTTAATTTTTTTGTACATTTGAAATCAAAGTTTGATATTTTTAATAATATGGAATATATTTTTTGTAATGTAGAGCCAACGACATGATTGACTAGCGATCCTTAGGCTTGGAAATGCTATTTGTACCTAGTTCTGTTAATTGGCAGTGGGGTTACAAGGGGGAGCAAATAGGTAATAGCCTACATTGTCGTATTGTCTTGATTGTGTTTGGAAGACTTGTTGCATTGTTTTCTTATTGATGGTTCTATGTCGTGCTAGGATAATTACGCTGACTTAGTGACCCTAAGTATTATTTATGTATCTGTAGGACTGACACTGACAAGATAACGTTAGCATTGTACTCATCAAGTTAGGTTATGTAATGCTCTGACTAGTGACTGTAATCTTCTTAGGAAATAAGTTTTACTTTAGGATAAAGCTACTGCTTAAGTGTATAATTTGGTGTCATGAATTTCTTATGATAATTTTTGCAGTGAATGGAACCACCCTCCACTTTATTTGAGATGTGCTATATATGTTCTCATGAAATGCTTTATCTCTGGTATGCCTAACCTGAAGTTAGGCTTGAATGTTAAAATTGGCCTTGAGAAAGAATCGCAACTTAAAATTGACCAAAAGGTACTTCTGAGGGCAATCATCTCTTGCGAGCATTTAGATTTCCACTGGCATATGAAATGCAGTTTCCTTATGTTATGTTTTCGCACCCTTTAATATGATGCTTATGAATTGTTACTCATGGTTGCTGCCGCGTTGCTTTTACTGTGTGCCAGAAGGTTGGAAGAAGCTGCATTTAGATAAGTACCATGGCTACTTCATGTACTTCCAATAACAATTATTTGCTGAGGTGATAACTTGTCCTTGATGAGTAGAGTTTAAAGTTCTACAAATTCTGTGTAATGTTTATACTCTTGCTATGTTTACTAATGCCAGATAATTTCTATTACAGGAAAATGAAAGTAGGAGAAGACACTTGGACGCTGTAGAGAGACAAATGACAACAGTCTACATAAATGAAGAAAACTCAGTGAAAAACGTTAAGTTTTGTGCCTAATAGACCCTCTTCATCTTTACCTAGAGCCTTATGTAAACTTAATACCTAATGTTACTAGTTTCTTGATCATTATTTATATATGTCCTTATATTCCACTACTGACTTCATTGAACCCTGATATATCATGCACATTTCTTATCAAGTCCGTTCAATTGACCTAGACATATGCAGATACATCATTTCCAACAAATATATACCCTGTTTAATAATTTTACATTCAACTTTATTAAGGTTAATTCTGTATTAATGTTAATTACTAAGGTATGACCTCTGCAGTTAAAATTCTAATGCCCAAACTTATTTTTTTTACAGGTACTTGCAAGTTCTGAATTGGGCAGGTCGTTTCATTTTTTTGCTGGTTTTTGCTGCAGTTTGTGTTTATTGAGTTGGTCTGCACTGATTGTAAGAAAGCTTATGCTTTTAGAGCTTATAATGGTGTGAATTCAATATTTGACTAATCTTCTTTTGTATGTGTAAACTGAATTCCAATGTGAACTGATACATTGATTTTGTGAATTTGAAAGTTTGATTGAATGGTGAAATATGTTTTTCAAGTATATGAAATTGTAAATTTATTCCAGTAGGATTTCATTGCAATTTGAGTTTCAATTCATTGTAATTTGAGTTTTGAATCAGACTTATTTCATCCCAGTCATAATGGCTGCAATCAGTCAGCCAGATTTGATTTTTGTTTATTTAAATAAAATTATATCTACGACGTATTCCAGATGTCGTACGTAGCGACAGTCAGAAAGCATCGTAAATCTGAGTCAAACTGAAAGTGTCATTCCAGAAAAAGACACTGAATCTACGGCACTTTATGCGGCAACTCCAAAGTTTCGTATTAGTAAATAATACGACACTTTCCGACTATCTTAAAATGGCCTTTTTCCACTAGTAATGGTTCAATTAATCTTGAAACTCCAACAGATGTTCATCACTTTGCACCCAATTCAGCCTGCAATCTTGAGTTACAACCACCACACAAACTCGAGCTACTGATTCACCCCAAATACCTAACGGAATCCATGTCTTCAAAAACTTCTCTCGACTGATTCTTAACTCCAGCATTTGGCCCAAATCTCCATTGAACTCTGTACCCCTTGGTTGGATTTGAGTGGAGTTATTGATCTCTGATAAATAACCGTCGAACCTTTAGATGGCGGCAAAAAAACTAGCATAGCAGCTCACTGGTGAAAGCTCGACCTCCTCTTCTTCTCACATATTTGGTTTCTAAAGAGACCTGACTTCCTTTTCTTCTCAAAAACACGTGTGACTCCTGGTTCTCTGGCAACAAATATCAAGAGAATATGAATTCTCTTTTAACTCCAGAAACAATGATTGATTCAAATCCTGCAAAGTGAAAGAAAGTATAATTATGATTCAAACTCAATTGAATAATTCAGATAATCCATAGGAAGAATTAAATAGAAAACATAGCAACATGACAGGAAGAAAACAAAAAGATTCAAAATTCTGAGGCACGAATAAATGTCTGCTTTACTATTGGAGGTTTTTATAAATGAAAAAATCATAGTTAACAATGACATGCTTGAGGATGTTCTCAGAGCTCTTTGATTTTTCAAATGTCACTACACCCATAATCCCTCATCTACTCATTGCTTCAGCAATCATCTTTCCATAATTCTTAAGTTGTTTCTTACACTAACATTAGCCACATCTGCAAGCTCACTCTCCTCATCCTGAATGTGAAAATAGCTGTCAAACTTTACAAGCCTTTGGGAAAAGACTTGCATTATTGATTATTCATAGACAACACCTAAAGAAAAATAAAATGGAAACAAATTTTCAAACTTGCATTCAACATTTGACATATCACATATATTAGCAGTTAAAGGTTGTTATTAACCTGTATCAGAGAAGCAATGTCTTCGGTCTCTTCAAAAATCTGCATATCCTGCCATTTTGAATGCAAATCATCCATTTTTACAAGAAATTTTACATCACAACTTCAAAAAATAATTAAAATGGAATCAAAACATACCCAATCTTAAAAACTACATATTACAAACAAAACAAAAAAACACCAAAATCTGTACAACAAGGTTCCAAAATAAAACCCCTAACTACCGTGAGATATTACACCAAAAAAACTTCACTAAACACATTAAACTGAAATCAAAGCTAGCATACTCGTGCTTTACATTACAAAATCCATAAAAAGAATCATCAAAATCTACACAGTTGACTCCAAAATAAAAACCCTAACAAAGTAAGATATTATTCACAGAGTTAGGTCAAAATCAAACAATAAATCAATAGAAAACCAACAAAATCAAAATGAACAACAATAATAATAGATAATGTTTTATACCTGATGATAATCACCAATACAATCAACTATCAGATGAATTGATTTTGGATTCCAGAAGAAAAAAATGATTTTCTAGGTTTAGGAAATCTTTAAGATTCTAGAGAACAGATCGAGATTTATAGAATATAGGCTTTAATGATTTTTTTTTTTTTTTTAAATTAATTTTCATTATGGAATACATCAATCCAAGACAAGTTCTTTTAAGAAGTTGGTTGGCACACGAGACACAAGTTGTGTACCAACCCCTCTTTGAAGAGATACCCCTATTCTATGGAAAAGAAAATTCCCAACATTAACATTAGCATCATGGCTAGCCTAAAAATTACGTAACCTCTTAAGAAAGTCAATAGTCTCATCACCCAGTCCACCCAAAGTGGTGAAAGCTAGGGTACCAAAACCGAAACCTTGAGCAGAACATTTTTCCAAATACTTCTTCCGCTTGAGGGAGACAACCTTGTCAGTGGCTTGACCATGCACAAAGGAACGGACACCATTCCCTGTGAATGGGGAAACGACAGTCACATCAAAGCAAACATCACGGACACTATCCCAATTGTAAACCATTATGTCAGCTGGAATTAGACCGGAGCCATTGTCGGAAACAAGCCCAAGATCAACCTCCTTTCCGGCTGGAACACCCAAACGATAACAAATATCTGCAAAAGTGTCACGGAGGGAGTCATGTCTAAACTTCAAGCCCAAATCATTTTTGCAATACACGGCGTGATCTCCAAATTTTTCCATTGTAGCTGAGCAACTAGGGAAAATCCCACCCTCGTCGAAGAAATGAATACCAAGCTTATACCCGAGGATTGCGCTGAAGTGTCTCGGACCGATTTTATGCCCCAACCCTTCAATGGGTATAGCCAATAAGAAATCCTAAGCATGATGGTCACGATTACACTGCCACAAAGCCTTATCACGGTCTGTCATCTGGAAGTTGGTAGGCAACGCGCTAACCACGGTATCAAAGTAAATAGTTGCAAGGGAACTCATGGAGTGGACGGGTGCAACATATTCTAAACCGGGGATAGGAATGGATGCACTCATGGATTTAATTATATCATAAAGGTTATTAAAATGGAGGTTTTGATTTCAGATAAACCTAAAAACTAAGAAGATCTGGTTTAGAAAGAGAGGTTCACTACTTCACTTGTGAAAAAAAGAAGGAAGCATCCTTCGGAGTTCGGAATAATAGAGAGAAAGAGAAAAACGAGGCGTCTTATAAGTTTTTAATGAAAAATAAAATAAAATAAAAATCAGAACATATTCTATATTACTAAAAAACCATATATTGTACAACGGATGTTGGCGTCACCATACGTTTCACCACTAATTTAATTTTAGTAAATGAAATATAAATAATTTGTGCAACGGATAATCTGGTGAGCAACAGATATTAACGTTGTTCACTATGCAACGTCTATATCCGTTGCGCACCTCCGAAAATAAAGTGTTGCTAAAACCTTGATATGGTGTAGTATATCACTGGGGTGATGATGGAGTTTTTTGGATCAAGGCTTATTGAAAGGATTTTTTTACTTCTCTTCTACCCATTTCAAGTGAGTCTCAGTGAACCGTGAATTATGTGGAGTTGTGGACAGATCTCTATTAAAGGTCAAGTTAAAAAGAATTATAACTGGAGAAGATTTGGTGTATAGAGAAGGTATTAAGAGATTAAATCTCATACTTCCTTTAGTTGTGTTCTTAATTTTTTCATAACTTTATAACCAAAATCATTTATTGGTTTATGACACTTCTTAGATGTGCATATGCAGGGGATGCAGAGGGCATCGTATGACAAGCATATGGGCGTTGTGAAATAAGAGTTGCAGAGGGAGACATAGAAGTAGAACTGCAGTCCAAAATTGGTTACTTAAACCTCTTTGATTTCTGTATTTTGGAAACAAATTAAATTTGGAAGAAGAATCCTGCAGAGTCATATTATGTTGTTTAAAGTGAATTTTTTGTTCACGGTATTACTACAAATCATTGTCCTCATTTCCAAGATCTTTTTCCATCCATAATTATGTATTGAATCTCATACTAAGTTTTTTTTTTTTTTTGGAACAGGATGTTAAGTGCAAGGATGCTTCAACAAGTAAGTTATCTTTAAATTTAGTTCTTAGCTATGAAAATTATGTTGCCTGTGATTTGAAAAATGTTTGTCTGAATGTTTGTTTAGGATTGATAGCAGAACCAGTGTATTCAGTGGAAGGATTAAATAAGCAAGAATGCTTTCTCTCAGCTCGATATCTTGTTCTAACTTCTGACCTAGAAGCGATAATGGTGACTCTTCCGTCTCTTTACTCTTCCCTTTGCTTCTCTCTGTATCTATCTTTGTCTTGTGATTCTGCTTTAGTTACTTACTAATTGGATTTTCATTTGGTTTTACATCATTCAGACTTCCCGTAAATCATGTATGATCAAGAAGAAGCTCTTTAAAAAAGACATGCCTGAAGAGAATATCCGAAGGGTGGTTCAACGTGCCACTAGGCCTCTCTACATGAAAGCAAGGCAATAACAGTGAAGAGTGTGAGATATAATGATGGTACTCTCAGCTTGAGAATGTTGAAAATGCTTTTTACAGATCCTCCAAAGAAAAAGGATTTTGGGTAACTTACTCTATCTCTCTCTTTCTCTTAGTTATTCAGATAACTATCTTGCACAAAAGAAATTAACTGCACTTGAAACTTCTTCTTGGTACGCATGAACTTTTGTTCGACTTTGTTTTGATGTTGTATCAGTATAGTTCCATCACATGTTATGTGAGGACTTTAGAGCTAGAACTTTTGGATGTTCTGTCATAGAGCTTCCTCACCAACATCTTTAGCAAATATTTCGGGAAAAGTTGAATTTGGGTAAAATCATTTTCATAATCCAACAAATAAGCCATTTACGGATCTCCATCGTAATTGATATGTATTTTCTTAGCTTTACATGATGAACATTCACCTTCCTCACTCTAATTTGGATCACACATCTCTCAATAATCGCAAAGATCTCAAAGGAAAAAAAAGGTTTTTTTTTTCCTCCTCCTCCTCTTCTTCTTCTTTTTCTAAAAAAAACTCACTAACTCTCATTAAAAAAGTCAATTGCTATCCTAAATAAACAGTAAACTAACTACAATTATTAACAACTAATCAATCAAATTAACACTAATTTAAAACTAATCAGTCAAGTGTATTTTCGCATTTTTGAAAAGAGGGGGATAAGGGCTACCCTCAAATTACTATTATCCACCCGGGTTTTGTCTTATTACATATGCCCCCAAATTAACGTGTATGCCCCAAATTAAGGTTCTTATGTAAATCCCTTAATGAAAACATGAATAGGCAAAAAAAAAAAAAAAAATTGTTGGCAAGCCTCGAGAAAATCCCAAAGAAAATACAATTTTACCATAAAGAGTATGGATAATTGCATTCGTGGAGCCATAGGCCAAACTGGATTTCAAGTTATTAGACCAAGGAGAAATAAATAAAATCCTCATTTTGGAGACATATACAGTAAAACCTCTATATTAGAATATTAATGGGACCATTAAAATTACTCTTATAGAGGTAATTTTTGCACTGATTAAGTCAAGTTGGGACCAAATTTTTGTATTCATATAGGGAGTTTATTCTTTAGTATCATAGAGACTTTTATGTAAAACATTTTTCATAAAAGTTTATTTACATTTCTACTGAATTGTACCTTGATAAACCTAAACCGATTAAAATATAAACTGAGTTTCTCTGTATTAATGGTACATGTTGAGCCTAGTAACTCTACAAAGGAGATAACTAACACAATTATCCATGTATGCGGTATTTGGCTCGTCTAGGAAAATAGCAATTGGTCCAGTCGCATTGGTTTCTCTGTTGGTTTATAACGTAGTGGGGGAAATTTTTGATCCATGATTGTATGCAGAACTTGCGATATTGTTGGTACTTATGATTGGGTGTAACGATATGGCCGGTCAAGCTAGTGTAGCGCCAAAATGGCACGATACAACATAGCCGGACAAGTTAATGTTCAGCCAAGATGGCGCGCCATTACATAGACTGTTAAGCGCTAAGATAGCGGGACCCTATAAGGCCAGTGAAGCGCAAAGGTGGTGCTACACTGTAAGGACATTGGCCAAGTAATTAAACTTATTGGCCCACACAATGAAGCTTCATTGAGAGAAATACAAGACAAGGCCAAGTTGATAAAATGCAACATACGATGTTGGCATTAAGACATGAATTGAGTTGGCCCAAACTCAAGGATGATGCAAGAGTGTAGAAAATTCCAAGAGTTGGCCTATGCATTAGTTCAAGTCTGGACAAAATTTGAATAATGCAAACAAGCTAGTAATGCAAGAGTAGCATTGCTAATGTCGAGCAAGTTGTCCAAGTGAAGCATATGACACATGAACAACCAGAATGAGCTAAGAGAATGACCAAGATGATTGAAGCACAATGTTGGTCGTGCATTGGCTTAGGAAAATATGAGTACAAGGCCATGTTGGTTGAGTATTGAATGAAGTCCAAGTTCAGTAATGCGCAAAGATTGCACGTTATGGATCAAGTGATGGTAAGGAGTTGGTTATTGGCTTTAAAAATGTTCCAAAAGTGTGAGACAAGGGAGAACGGCTATGGAGGAAGTTTATAGCCTAAAAGGTGTGTTTAAAGAAGAAACTAGCTAAGTTCGCATAGTTATTGACGTCTATTGAGCTGACCTATGGGACAAACGGCTGTCCCATGCGTGTGCATCTATTGTGCACGGTTTTTGGCCATTAAAGTTGTTGTATAAATAAAGCAAACGCATAGGAAAATCCGAACGCTTACATAGGAGATTGTAAGACTCAAATTATCAGTAGGCTTACATAGGAGATTGTGAGACTCAAAATGAGAGAGTTTTGTAAAGGTTAAGGCTTGGTTCAAGAGGAACAAGTCTGTGTAATTCCCTAGGTGGGAAATTTTTGTATATCTTCCCTTTGATGCGATAAAATACATTAATTGTGTCATGCTCTAAGTGTTCTTGGTTGTCTGATTATGTTAGTGAATGTATGTCAATGTTTGAATATTTTATAGTAAGCATTTGAGAAGTAAGAGAACAAGAAAGAAGGCTAAAAACTTCCGTTGTAGAACTGTAGAGTTGGCTGTTTGCATTAGTACAAAACTATAAGCCCGAAGTACGAAT
The DNA here is from genome assembly GCA_023529315.1 of Papaver bracteatum. Classification (NCBI taxonomy): domain Eukaryota; kingdom Viridiplantae; phylum Streptophyta; class Magnoliopsida; order Ranunculales; family Papaveraceae; genus Papaver; species Papaver bracteatum. The sequence continues at coordinate 67,678 of JAJJWX010004600.1, forward strand.
GGGTGAAGCTTGATTCACTGAATCACTGTTCTTCTAGGTTACACTTGTACAAAAAATTTGCAAGGTGCATTTATGGGTGTGACAGTACGGGTATCAGAGCTCTGTTTAGTACACAGTTCAAGGTATTTGTTGGATATTTGTTATTGAATTGAGAGAATTTGCATTATAAATGGATTCTAATGATACTATGATCAATGAAGAGTTACCTGGTATGTTCAATCAATTGGAGGAATACTGTGATCTTGGTGATATTACCATGGATATAGGTGGTAGTGGCCTAGATATTTCTCCTGTTTCTGAAGAAAATGGCTGGCTAGATTTACTTGAAGGAACGACATCATATTTGTTCAATGAATTTGGCAACAAAGTGGGTGCATTCAAGGACAAGGTGTCTCGTGCAGCCTTGTTGAATTATGAAACCAATGTTGAAGTGATTGAATTGAAGGGGAAATTCAGTGACATGAAGACCATACTAATTAATAGGTCATGCGAAGATAATTTCCAGGGATATGACAAGCCTTCGCAAGTTAATCAGTGATAACATGTTTGCAGGGACAAATGTGAGTGGATAAAGCTCTAATCGAGTCTCTGAGCCAAGAATTTATATGGGTTCCAGAAATGCTAAAGAAATTGAAATTTTCTTGTATGACATTGAGGCATACTTTATTGCGAATGGAACTTGGGAAGTACAAATGGTAACTCTCGCAGGCAATTACCTAGGTGGTGATGCCAAGGTTTGGTGGAAATCTATGCTGCGAGAAGATGAAGCTACTGGTTATACCAATCTTATATCTTGGAATGACATGAAAGAAGGACTGAGAGGTCAGTATTGTCCGAGTAATGGTGATTGGTATGCAAGAGAAGTTTACATAGGCTAAAGATGACGGGTACACCACATGCATATCCTGCAAACTACCTTACATTGGTGCATGAAGTGCGTGGCATGAGTGAAGAAGATCAGATTTTCCAATTTCTGTCTGGTGCAAGTTCTTGGGTCATTGCTGAACTCGAAAAGCACAAAATTCAGAGTATCCAGATGGCCATCCAAGCGGTAAGAGAGCTTACCAGTTGCACACAAACTGAAGATGTGCAAAGTGGTGAAGGAAAGGCCAAAAGAAATTAAAAAACTTTACGCGGTAATCATAAGCATGAGCACAAGGAAGATGAACTATTACCTTCACCCAAGAAGTATAAGGGATGCTTCATTTGCAAAGGATTACATTTCACTAGAAACTGTCTACTCAGGGCGTAACTCAATGCATCATTTGGGGATGAATGTGGGAGTCATTCCAGCAAGACTCGTGAAAGCCAAAGTGATGGTAAGAGGAAGAGACCACGCAGAGAAGTTGTTTCTCACTTTGACAAAAGAAGAAACTAAGCTCGAACAAGGAGGAGTGTTGATGTCTCCATTGACAACAGTTGGGACAGAAAACAAGAGTGTTTTATGAGCTTGTTTTACGTAGCTTTAGTTGTTGGTTGTTGCAAACTCTGTGTGTAGAGTTTGGGTTGTATAGACTTTTATTTGAGTCTTCAATTTTGTATAGAGACTTTGCTTTGGTATAAGCAAATTGATTTTTCAATGAAGTTTTAGATTTCAAAATGATCAGTGAATCAATCATGTAATGGTAAATGGTCTTACTATGTGAGACCAGTAATGAATGAAGGTGTTTTCGTTTATAAATTCTTGCCTTTTTATTTACGATGTAAATCTAGTTCATGGGGAAGTGCTGCAATAACATACTTAGCCTAATGTATACAATAGTGATACAAGAAGAAAGCTAATAAGAAAAGCATATGACAATGGTCCTAGTTGATGCGAAAATGATATTGTTGTTTAGGGATTGCCATATGACACCATGGCGGATGGGAAGCGAAAGTGCAAGCAATGCATCAAGAAAGAAATAATTCCATCAACAAACATGATTTAGGTAAAACTAATGGCTTAGAGAAAGGCACACTCTTTCCAGGAAATGTAGCAATGCAGTTCAAAGAAATAATTAAAGACATATTGACTTTGAAGGCATGTCGTATGTACAACTAAAAGGTTAGTTATGTTATGTCCAAAGATAGTTAGTTACAGGTGCGTAGATGGGCTGTGCAACTCAATAGTTTTGCTTTAACGAGTTAGGCAAAGAAAACTTGTAAGTTTTTGGTTAGGGTATGCAAGATGGCTTAAGTATAAAGTCACATTCAGAGAAATATTTTCTTGAATGGTTTTTGTATCATCAAGAACTTGCGAGGCATGAAGTGTTAGATTAAAGTATATTATGAAAAGGGAACCATTATGCACTTTGTGAAGTGCTTAACGGAGGTCATGGAGGACAGCAGTCCAAGGCATGTACGCCAGCAAAATTGATTGAAATTGAAGGTCAGGTCGTCTATAAGTCGTTGTCATGTTGAGTTAGATGCAAAAGGCAAAGTCAGGATGTGAAAGGATATGACAATGATCATAATCATTAGTTGGACAAGAATCATTATGTGCGTACACTTGGGCGTAAATGATTCATGTGAAATTCAGGCCTAGATTCAAGGGAATTGGCTAAGAAGAATTTCAAGTTTGCATTTGAGTATTGATGCGTGATTTGAGTAGAAGTTGAAGAGTAATGAACGAAGTCGATAAGTGTCTCAAGTATATGAGATCAATGAAAAGGAAGTAAAGGTAAGTGGTGCTGATGCTAAGACATGGAAGTTGGCTAAGGGAATTTCGTAAAGGCCAGCAAAGTTTGCTGAATTTCAGAAAAGGGTTCTGAATGTGCATACAGCGAAGTTAAGACAAGTATAGTGTTTATACTAGGTCGGGTTTAACGAGGACGTTGAACAAATTAGGTGGGGGAAGTCTATGACCAGTCAGGCTAGTGAAGGGATAAGATGTCACAATACAGCATATCAGGCCAAGTTAATCTTTAGCCAAGATGACGCGATATTACATAGACTGTTAAGCGCTAAGATAGCGGGACCCTATAGGGCCAGTGAAGTGCAAATGTGATGCTACATTGTCAGGAAATTGGCCAAGTAGTGAACCTTATTGGCCGACACAATGAAGCTTCATTGAGTGAAAGGCAAGACAAGGCCAAGTTGATAAAATGCAACATGCGATGTTGGCATGAAGGCATATCCATGGAATTGACTTGGCCCAAAATCAAGGATGTTGCAAGATTGTAGAATAGTCCAAGAGTTGTCTTATGCATTAGTTCAAGGGTGGCCAAAGCTTCAATAATGCAAACAAGCTAGTAATGCAAAAGTAGCATTGCTATTGTCGAGCAAGTTGGCCAAGTGAAGCATATGATGCATGAATAACCAGAATAATTAGCTAATAAAATGGCCAAGATGAGTGAAGCACAATGTTGTCCATGCATTAGCTTAGGCCAAGAAGAGTACATGGCCATGTTGGCTGAGTATTGAAGGAAGGCCAAGTTCAGTAATGCGCAAAGGTTGCACGTTATGGCTCAAGTGACGGTTAGGAGTTGGTTATATGCTTTACAAGCGTGACAAAAGTGTGAGACAAGGGAGAACGGTTATAGAGGAAGTTTATAGCCTAAAAGGTGTGTTCATAACTGCTTGAGAACAGGTGTTGAAGGCTGGTTCGATTTAGAGAAGAAACTATCCAAGTTGGCACAATTATTGGCGGTTATGGAACTGCCTTATGTGACAGATGTCTCTCCCAAGCGTGTGCAGTTGTTGTGCACGGGTTTCGGCCATTAAAGATATTGTATAAATATTGCAAAGGTATGGGAAAATCAGCAGGCTTACATAGTAGATTGCGAGACTCAAATCGAAACAGTTTCGTAAAGGTTAAGGCTTGGTTCAAGAGGAACAAGTATGTGTACGTAATTCCCTAGGTAGACAAGTTTTGTATATCTTCCCTTTGATGCAATACAATATATTGATTGTGTCATCTTCTAAGTGTTCTTGGTTGGCTGATTGTGTTAGTGAATGTATGCCAATGTTTGAATGTTTTGAGGTAAGCATATGAGAAGTAAAGAGAAGAAGAAAGAAGACTGGAGACTTCTGATGTGGAACTGTAGATTTGGTTGTTTGCATTGGTGCAACTTATAAGGCTGAAGTATGAGTTGGCGAAGCTATTGATTCACTGAACCACTGTGCTACCGGGTTACACTTGCGCAAAAAATTTGCAAGGTGCATTTACGGGTGTGACAAACGGGAATCTTAAGGTATGATCATTTTGTATCATGCATCTGTTTTTCCTTCATTCAAGCATCAGCTTACATGGGATCCTTTGTTTAAGCATCGTTACATGGGACAGTGGTAATAAGAACAACCTATGTTGTAAAAGGCCCACTAGGCGGAAGACCAGCGCCCGACATAAAAAAGTCCCCCAGGCGCCAAATCATGAACAATTTTTTTCCCCTGAGCGTCTTAGGAGCGTTTAAGTGAGGCTTGGCGCCTCGTCTCGCCCAGCGCCTTTTACAACATAGAGAACAACACGAATCAACCTTTTCGTTACACTCTTAGCCTTATATACGTTTCAGGTCTTTCATTTTAATACTAATACCGGAACATATAAATCATTTTGGAATTCTTACCCCTCCCAGGACATACTTGATTTCTTTGAATATAGCGTATGTTGATGCAGGGCTTGGATGGATTGTAGTCTTCATTAGTCACTTCGTACTTCCATGGCCGGCAAGAAGGAATTTTCCTTACTCTTCTTGGGCATACCACCAAAATTCGCTTTATGTAATATGTATGGAGGAACATGTTGGAAAGCATAGAAGAAAGCACCGAGCAAATACTGTTTTAACAGAAAACATAAAGACTACATACATATTTGCATTCAAGTTATCAGGAAGAACCAACTAGCTCTGTGTTCAAGTGGCATTTCACCCCTAACCACAACTTAGACAAAAGAAAATTGGAGAAACAAATAAAATCTTATTTGGGATCATATAAAACGTTTTACGTAAATTTTTATTTAAATGTATACTGAGTTGTAGCTTACTAAAATATAAACTGAGTTCTTTCCAGACTGTTGTTTATCGTTATGGTTAAGCTCTGGTAATTCGTCTATACAACACCAACCATATTTTTTTATTTTTTATTTTCAATTTCCGATTATTCGTACCTAACATGGTATATGTATATAATATGGATATCAAAACAATTCAGAATTAATTGGTAAACGTGATCATGAATGGGCACAGAATTTGCTCAAAAAACAAATCTCCATTATACCATTGGTTATAAAGGGAGAAAAAAATACAAGCATATCCATGAACAACATAGGAGAAACAAGAAGAGGAAAAGAAGAAATTAACTAATTAATTGTACAAGAAGATGGTGATGGTGTTATTAATTTAATCTGACCTTAATTTCTGAATATCATCCAAATTTTCAGAGCACAACTCCACCATAAACCTGCCATTACCAAACCACTACCCCGAAGATTACAGCAACGAGTCAACGATAAACGCCATCATCACCACACGCATTCGAAATTCTACATTGATCTAATTATCGATCTATCCAAGTCAATAAGGAGGTCGACCAGCCGCGGGATTCCCGGCCCAGCCATCATTAGGTATCTGACAACCAGCCATATTGAGTGGATTAAACAGTGGAAGAGCTGAAGATTGGTCAGGAAATGGATTGTTTACGCTACCACCAGCACCTCCGCCGCCAAGACCACCCCCACCAGATGATTGAGAAATAGGTGGTTGCATTTGGAGTTGTTGCTGATCATCTTCATCTAATGGTAAACGTTCATACGCTACATTAGTAAAAGACGACGCAATTACAATAACTGGACCTGCAGCAATCAGCGCACCTACTACGCTTCCTCCGACAACTTGACCTTGACCACCAGCTAAAAATACACTCAAACTCGTAGCTCCCGGTGGTGCTGGTGGTGGTAAGAAAGAACCCGATAGTGATAATATTTCAAACCTACCGTGTAACGTCACAATAGAACCAGCAGTGGCCGGTTGTCGTATACTAACATTAGTTACAATACCAGACCCACTTAAGATACAGATACCACGCTGCCGTCGACGAGCATACGTTGCAACACAATCGAAAACATCACAACCATTTCCTACCTCCAAAATATGTGCTCTAAGAGTATTTGCACTTTCTCTTGTTATAATCACTGGTGGTTTAGCTTTGTTCTTAGATCCGGGTGGTCTACCTCTAGGTCGACGCGCAACCATATCGCCATGTCCTCCAGAGTTTCCATCTAGTCCTTGGTGACCACCGCTGTCGTTATCATCATCGCCGCCACCACCTAGAAATTGATGATTTCTGCCGTTGTTGTTGTTGTGATCATCTTGATCCGGTTCTTGATGTTGTCTCTGGAGATGTAATTCAGGAGGATGAAGCTGATGAACATAGCGAGAAGCAGTACCTAAATCCAAACCAGCCATCCCCACAATAACCAAAAGAAAACCGATAACAAGAAAGACAGGAGATAAAATTAAGAATTATTTTGGGAGTAAATTAAAGAAAGCTAGAGTGTGATTATTTTTATGTTTTTGAATAAAGAAGATGGAGAAGAAAATAAAAAGAAAAAGACTCAGGAACTTGAGCCCCAGATTGAATATTGAAAAACAAAGTGCCGAAGCTGATGATGATGAAAATATTGGGGTTGGATCTTTTTTTTTTTATAATTATAAGAAGAAGTGAATAGGAAGGGAAGAAAGAGAGGAACATAAAATAAGCAATCACATGCAGCCAAACTCACACACCCATCTTATAGAATTTTTAAATGGTTTGTGTCTAAGACTTTAGAGAAGTTAATGTTTTTTCAGTGTATTTTTGAGTTATTTAGGAATATAAACTCTAGCTACCCTCCATTTAAGATGGCGTATTTTATATAGTAACAATTTGATTAGCTGAAATGGCCTCGAGTTGACTCTTTGAAATTAAACAATATTTAGCTATTATTACATGTACAATACAGAACCTAAATAAGTATATATTATGTATTTTCCATCATTTTTATTCTTC
>JAJJWX010004601.1:0-29083 GCA_023529315.1 Papaver bracteatum
TGCTTTAGGACAAGATGACATATTCCCTATGGGTACATCCTTGTCATGCGAGTGCTTCACACTAGTGTGGAGGACAGGGATGGCAGGTATAGTCATAGGTTCTGACGAAAGAAAATCTTCTGGTTGATAATTACCAATTCCATTTCCTTTATTCCATTTCTTTCTTCTTTTATAAGGGCTGTAAAATGGATGAATAAACAGACTTGGAGAGATAAACAGAGAGAGAAAGGAGAAAAGACTACCCAATTACCGTTTCTGGGACTTCATGACCTTGATTGCGGTCTTCCCTCCCATGGAAAGAGACCTTCGGAAAGCATTCTTCTCCGGGGTATTTGTGTCCATCTTCCTCTATCCAGGTAAAAGAACTTGACTGCAAAACAAAGTTGACAAGGTTGAAAACTAAGAAATTTATTTTTCTGTTATACTGCTTATAACAAGGAGTAAAACATTTCACAAAACCCTTCACCGTCCACATCCTCTTACCTCGGAGGTACCTTCCTCTAAGCCAAGCATTATTAACTGATTTCCATCACCTTTTTGCCACATTATATCCGAACGGACATGAACCTGCAGAAATTAATAGGAAACAAACGACCAGGTCTCCGGGTGTACCATATGTACATAAAAGGGTGAGTATAAATTTAAAATGTTTTAGGACATACATCATTATCCTCCAATGTCCCAATAATATGGTGGTATGGAGGAGATTTTGTGCATAATACACAAAGCATATGAGGCTGCCAGCCTTTACTTTCTATCTTTCGTCCACACAGATTAAGTAGCCCAGGCATGATATCGAGAGCCCAAACCTACAACAACAATAAACGTTACAGTAATGTAAAAAGATTACTCAAAAGATAACACATCCACAAAAATCAACTTAGGTGCCACTCACCAGCAAGGCATGTGGAATTCCGACCACCTTGTAAGCAGGTTTTCTACCAGCACCACTGATCTCTTTGTTGGCATGATAACGTAGTTGTGATCTTAATCTCCATTTCATAATCCTATCAAATGTTACTTCTCCCCAAGGGTATTTGTTAAATTCCTCCAAGTTGTCAACTACATGCCAATAATCGTTGTTTATGGGATCTGTATCTTGACAGCTCATCAGGAAGTTGTGCACAACCAAAAGTAGTGCAAATTTAACCCTGTCTATAGAAGGGCAAGTGGAATTCTTTTTGAAGAGGAGAGCCTTCACTTTCGATGCACTTACATGATTTTGGTTGGGGAAATGGGTCCTCATCAGTGATGAGGGATTTGTGGAATACACAAAAGCTTTCTGGGGTTTCTTGAAACTAAGCCCTGTAATCAAAGCAAATTCTCTCTTGCCAAAATGCAGTAGTTTTTCACTAACCTTAAAGTGCATTTCATCCGGTTTATCATCCATGTGAATCTCCCTTGAGAGTAAGAAATGCACAATGGTGCCGCTGAACTTGGAATCTTCCGGCACGGAAAGTAGATGGCCAATTGCTGTGCCCTTAAATATGGCTTTCTCATCAACGGAGAGCCATTTCCGTATTTCGGCTAATAGCAATAAGCTTGAGTAATTATTTAACTGCACATGCTTATTCCTGATCTCCGGAGGGTGAATATACCTGCTACAAACCGCAAAAACAATTACGAACCATCATTTACGAGTTCTTTGAATGTAAAATTGAGGGAGACGCATTTAAGATAAATTTTGTAATGCACGCAAATTTAGGGGTTATGCAGCAATTTACTTCACTCAATTACAAATTTCCAACTCACCTGTAAATGTCATTAGCACTACCTTCAACTGCCACTTTTTCTGGAAGGCTTTTCCTTCGATCCATAAGTCGGAGTCTACAAACAAAAATTGTGGCTTAGTTATAATCATATACAAAGAAACATGAGAGATATATCCCTACATTAAGACTGAAATATTTAGTGCCAAGGCTTGTCTGGGCACTGCCTTTATAATCAAAAGTATGAAAGTTCATAACCCCAGAGACACAATAAAAGAAAAAACAACAGAATCCCACGGACATCCATCCTCTAAGTGAAAAAAGACTAGATTCCTATGAGGATCCACTGATTTTTAACTCCACTGTAAAGAAATTAATAGAGTTGAAAGAGAAATGGCGCTGTAAACAAAATTCAAAGAATTACTTGATTTCGACAACACCATCAATAAGTGAATCGATTACGAGGAAGCGCTTGAATCTTCTTGTTCATCAATGGAGATAGAGATTAAATAGAGTTCCACTGTGATTTCATATCTGTCAGGTCCGGTAAGTCGTATTTGCTCAGGTACTAGTAGTGAGTGGGTGACCTTAAAATTTATAGAACTGTGCTGCACGAGGGTTATGCGCGTGGCGTCACAATGAACTCCCTCTCAAACGTGGCACCAGTATATAAAATACTCGTGTAGGTGAGCAATTTAGTCAACTCCATGATTTATTCCTGTCTATCTCACACCGTGTTAGGGTCTGACTCGCGAACGTTATGTCTGTTTGAGTCTGACACGTGATATGAATCTGATTCGATATCTGACTTATAGCGAGTCAGATTTTTTATCTTTCTATATAGTATGCGTTAGATATCAAGGATTAATCGGGGGCATGACCAATTTTGTTTACAGCCAGGGGCGTACCAATAGTACAGGTGAAAATACTGTTTTACCCTTTTTGTTTTAAATTTTTTTAAATAAAAAACAAAACTTTAAAATCAAAATCAATTTATTTTTTTTCGATTTTTTTCCAGCTCAAATGTGTATGAAAAGTCGTCATCAATTTTTTTTTTAAATTAACGACTGTCTAGAGTCGTCAATGTTTCTTTGACGACCCTGAACAGTCATTATTCTTTCAAAAACGATTCTCAAGAGTCGTCATTGTTTCAGTGACGACTCTAGACAGTCGTTAATTAAAAAAAAAACACATGATGACCCTTTTATGTATTCCGCCATTAATGAATCTTTAAAAAAGGTAACGACTCTTTTATAAACAATAACGACTGTCTAGAGTCGTCACTGAAACAATGACGACTCTTGAGAGTCGTTTTTGAAAGAATAACGACTGTTTAGAGTCGTCAAAGAAACAATGACGACTCTTGATGGTCGTTAATGTTTAAAAAAATTGATTACGACTTTTCATACACATTTGAGCAGGAAAAAAAATCGAAAAAAAAATTGATTTTGATTTTGATTTTGATTTTTTTTAAGTGTTGTTTTTAATTTAAAAAATCAAAAAAAAATAAAAAAATAAAGGGTAAAACAGTATTTTCACATGTACTATTGGTACGCCCCTGGGTGTAAACAAAATTGGTCAGGCCCCAATTAAAACTTCTGGCCCCCAATTAATCCTTGTTAGATATCTAACTCAAATATTAGATCATATGAAATTTTTTTTCTTCTTTTTGTTTGATTCGAGATCTAATCTGACTGTCACATTTTGACTCGGAGATATTTGAATCAAGTATTTGAATGCACTTAACTCGATGGGCACATATCTGCCTAGAATAATTAAAAAATAAATTGTAACACTATTGGTTTTTTTATACACAAAATTGGTTAAAACCAAAATCAAAATTTCCTGGGTGAAAAGGACAGTTAGATTTTGATACTGTTTAAATGGACCAAAATTTAAAAATAGGCAGGATGTAACCAGTTTCATCCTGCCCATTTTCAAATATTTTTTCTTATTTTTATTTTACACAGGATGCATCCAGTTTCATCATTGCTATTTTTTAAATTTAAGTCAGGATGAATCCAGTTTCATCCTTGCTATTTTTTTTTTGTCCATTTCACCCATAAAATTTTTTACTCGTCCATTTGAACCGTGTTTTAAATTTTTTTGGACAAATGACCCATTTTCCGTTTTTTATAATTTTAGAGGTAGACACAAAAATTGACATTCAGACATAAGAATAAGTCCTATGGGCAAGATTGGCCAAAAAGTGTTGCAAATCATGAAAAAAGTGTGGGAAAAAAGTTAACACTCAATCTGACTACTTCTCTCCTAGCATTTGCTCGGAGTCGCACTATCGGCGAGATTGAAACGCCGAATAGTGCGACGCTCAAAAAGTGACTATAATGTCGAATAGTGAGGGAGAGAGAGAAGTAAACAATTAGTTTAAAAAAAATAAAATTGTGGAGAGAGGGGGAAAGGTGGAGAGAGAGGAAAAAGGTGGAGAGAAGGAGGAAAACGCCGTTCGGTTCAGCGTTCGACGCCGAATTGTTAGGCGTTTCGCTGCTAGATTGGTCATTCCATATGGGTTAGGAGGTCGCCCTATCTGACGTGGATGGCCAATCTAGCAGCTAAATATCTAGCCCATATCTGACGTGGATGGCCAATCTAGCAGCTAAATATCTAGCCCATGGGACTAAGCCTAACAAGTCAAATTCAAGATGAAACAAGGACGAGTCAGACAAAAACTATGTTGAATCAACCCCAATCAATTACTCCACCAATCAACCCCAATCAATTACTCCACCAATTGCACCAATCATCTCTCCAATTATTTTGTAAATGTAAATTTAACTATAAATACCTCCTAAGTTTGGAGATGAATACAACAATAAATTCTGAGTTGAACCTTAAGTTTTAAGTTTAACATGGTATCAGAGCTCCATGGTGAGTTGAGTGCTTCTTAGTAGTGAGTGCTTCGTTACTTCGATTGATCCTTCTTCCGCTACGCTTAAGGTTCTTGTCTTTCTTTATACACTTATTGAAACAAGTAAGTTGTACTACTGATTTTATGATAAACTTGTTATGCTAAGTTTATGATTGTCCCTTTTAAATCCTACTTAATCTTGTTAATCCATTTATCTTGGACTAAGTAAGTTGTACTGCTGTTTTTTGTTTCTTACAAACAGTTATCATCTTTGATCAAGATATTGTTTTCTCATCAAGAATCAATTGTTACACCTTGTTGTTGTTTGGTGTTGTTTTATAAGCAACCCTTGTTAAGTTTCGTAAACATCCTTATAAGCAAACCCCTGTTAAGTTTGTTTTTCATATATTTGGTTGATTTGTCGAACTTAATTTCTCTGTGCAAGAGAGAAAACTTGATTTTGAATTTGAACTCTTACCGTTTTTACCCTTATAGGACTTATTCCTCCTATTTCAATTACTCATATTTTTAGCTGCTAGCTAGTATCTAGCCGGTTTGTTTTTCGACCCCCATAAACAGTTGTGCACACGATCAGTTTCATTTATATCTTTTTAGTCTCATTTGTAAAAAAAAAAAAAAAAAAAAAAATCGATATGGCTTTACTTGCTACAAATTCAGAAAAATATCATGGTTGGGTACTTGATTCCGGTGCCACTAATCACATGACATTTGAAGCATCTCTTTTGGAGAATGTATGTAAACCCGAATGCTCAACGGTTTATAATGCCAATGGAGTTTCATATCCGGTTACTGCAGCTGGGAGAGTGAAGTTGAATTCTTCTTTGACTTTGGAACATACTTTGTTGATTCCTTCTCTTTCTAATAATCTTTTGTCCGTAACACAAGTGACTGCACAATTAAATTACGTAGTATTAATCTATTCGACCTTTTGTTTTCTCCAAGATCTTAGTAATGGGAAGATAATTGGGCGTGGTACTAAAAAAGGAGGGTTATATTACATAGATGATGTGTGTGAAGGACGGTCTTTGTCGGCCAAGGGGTCCTCTTATGCAAATGAAGATCAAATTCTATTGTGGCATCACCGGTTGGGTCATGTTTCTTTTGGTTATTTACAACACTTATTTCAACTTTATTTTTAAGCGCAAGCCTTTCGATTTCAGTTGCGAAACTTGCATCTTAGCAAAGAGTCACCGTGCGACTTACCCTGATAGATTTAGCAGAAGATTAATTCCTTTTGCTTTGGTTCATTCTGATGTTTGGGGGCCTTTCCGAATTACAAGTAATTCAGGATTCCGTTGGTTTGTTCTATTTGTCGATGATTGCACACGTATGACTTGGCTTTATTTGATGAAAAATAAAAGTGATGTAGCTGGTATTTTCAAATCTTTTCATGTGATGATTCAAACACAATTTTCCACCACTCTAAAGGTTCTTCGTTCTGATAATGGTGGTGAATATGTTAATGAAGTGTTACAAGGTTATTTCCAGGAACATGGTTTAATTCATGAGACTACTTGTCCTTCTACGCCACAACAAAATGGTGTTGCGGAGAGGAAGAACAAGCAATTACTTGAGATTACTAGAGCTTGTTTGATTGGAGCAAACATGAGGCCACATTTATGGGAAGAAGCTATCACTAATGCAGTGTATCTTCTTAATCGTGTACCGACTAGTGTTTTGAAATTTCAAACACCCTTGGATAAATTGGCTTCGTTTATGACGATTCCTTCTCATCTTAAACTCCCTCCGCGAGTGTTTGGATGTACCGTTTATGTTCACATACAAAAAAAATTGCGTACCAAGCTGGACCCATGTGCACTAAAGTGTGTTTTCGTTGGTTATCATCCGTACCAAAAGGGTTACAAGTGTTATCATCCTTCTACTCGTAAATTTTATGTTAGCATGGATGTTACCTTCTCCGAGCACGAGAAGTTTTATTCAACATATGAATCCAGTCCTCCTCTTCAGGGAGAGAGTCAAATTGAATAGTTGAATTGGATTGATTTATTTCCAACTAATAGTGAGATAAATCTTCCGGCCAGGAAGAAAATAATACATGGGAAATAGTAATGTTACCAGAAGGAAAGAAACCAGTTGGTTGCAGGTGGGTATATACTATCAAGCATAATCCAGATGGCTCTATTGACAGGTATAAAGCAAGACTTGTGGCTAAAGGGTTTACCCAGACTTATAGTATTGATTATCAGGAGACATTTGCTCCTGTTGCAAAAATCAACACTATTCGAGTATTATTATCCTTGGCAGCAAATCGAGGCTGGCCCCTGCAACAATATGATGTAAAAAATGCTTTTTTACATGGTGATTTACAAGAAGAAGTATACATGTCATTACCTCCAGGTTATAATGCTCCGAACGATGTTAACATGGTTTGTAAGCTAAAGAAGGCCTTATATGGTTTGAAGCAGTCTCCCAGAGCTTGGTTTGGGAGATTTCGTCTAGCAATGAAGAAATTTGGGTATACACAGAGTAACGCTGATCATACCTTGTTCCTAAAAAGAGTTGGTGAAAAGTTAATGGCGCTTATTATCTATGTGGATGATATGGTGGTAACAGGAAATGACCCTGAAGAGCTGAGTAATCTGAAGAGTTGTTTGTATTCTGAGTTTGATATGAAGGATCTGGGTGGACTTAAATACTTTCTTGACATTGAAGTTTTACGATCTGAAAAGGGAATTTTCTTGTCTCAGCGAAAATATGTGATTGACTTGTTGAAGGAAACCGGTATGCTGGGTTGTGAGCCGATTGGGTCTACTATGGAACAAAATCATGGTCTTGAAGAGTGTTCTGATCAAGTAACAACTGACAAGGGGAAATACCAGAGGTTAGTTGGCCGTTTGATTTATCTTTCTCATACAAGACCTGACATTGCATATGCTGTAAGTGTTGTAAGCAGATTTATGCATAATCCGGGTCAACAACACATGAATGCGATAATAAGGATCTTGAAATATTTGAAGTCCGCAGTCAGGAGGGTTGATGTTTTCAAAACATGGACATATCAATGTATCAGGTTACACCGACTCAGACTGGGGAGGAAAAGGCGATAGGAGAAGATCGACATCTGGGTATGTTACCTTCGTCGGAGGTAACTTAGTAACTTGGAAGTCTAACAAACAACATGTTGTTTCCATGTCAAGTGCTGAAGCAGAATATAGGGCAATGGTAAAAGGCATTTGTGAATTGTTATGGTTGAAAAGGCTTATGGGAGAGCTTGGTTTTCCACCTGAAAAAACCTATGAAGTTGTTTTGTGATAATCAGTCAGCAATCAAAATTGCAGAGAATCCGGTGCAACATGATCGAACGAAGCATGTGGAAATTGATAGGAACTTCATCTATGAGAAACTTGAAGAAAATATTATTGAAGTACCATATGTCCGAACAACACACAAGGTAGTGAGATATTCGACTAAGGCCGTATCAAATAATATATTTAATGATTCACTTGTCAAGTTGGGCATCTGTGACATATATGCACCACCTTGAGGGAGAGTGTTGAATCAACCCCAATCAATTACTCCACCAATCAACCCCAATCAATTACTCCACCAATTGCACCAATCATCTCTCCAATTATTTTGTAAATGTAAATTTAACTATAAATACCTCCTAAGTTTGGAGATGAATACAACAATAAATTCTGAGTTGAACCTTAAGTTTTAAGTTTAACAAACTAGACACAAAAATGCCATCTAAATTTCCACAATGCAAAAGCCAACAGGTCAAAGATAGTCAACGAAATACTAGAACCCCTAACAAGACAAACAGAAACTGCACATCACTGAGTAAACGAGTTACTGATATTACTTTCTCTATGGCTCATAAAACTGAGGAAGCATACAAATTCAGCTAAGCACTATTGCTAGAACAGGTTCACCGTTCACACTGAAATTTGTTTTTCTCAGTCTCTTTTCCTTGAATAGCTGCTCGCTCACTGAGTAAACGAGTTACTGATATTTGACCTGCATTGCATCCAATACTTGTGAATGTCTTTCAACTTCTTTATCTATCCCAATGAAGACCTCCAATGCTTCTCAAATCGATGGAATCCATCACGAAGCCACTTAATATTGAATTCCAAGGTCTCAGCATCTTTGATGAATCCTTCCCATCTATCCAGCAACGCTTCACTCAGTTCTGAACCCCACACATTTTCCATTGCCGAGATAATCTTCAACAAACTGGTAACACATGTGAGTAACATAGCATCATTGAACTTGATGATTTTTTTACTTGCCATATGCCCATGCTTTTCATAGATCTTCTTATACAAATTTAAATGCTCTCCTGGGATCTTGAAGTTGTCCACATATTCAAATCCTTCCACTCTCTCTTGGGTTGAAGCACTTGCAAACCCTGGTGGGGAAGGAAAGACATCTATGGAAGCCAAAATATTTAACAAGGTAGAATCACTAATCAGGCCCTTGGAAGAGGACGTATTCATTGTAGCATCCGCAGATTCCTCAACGAGCTCACCCACTACAAGTGATTCAATTCCCGTAGTTTCTGCTCCAGAACAAGATGACACATTCCCTGTTGTTTTTGCTCCTGAACAAGATGATATAATCCCTATGGGTGCATCCTTGTCATGCGAGTGCTTCACACTAGTGTGGAGGACAGGGATGGCAGGTATAGTCATAGGTTCTGACGAAAGAAAATGTTCAGGTTCATAATTACCAATTCCATTTCCTTTATAAGGGCGATACTTTTCTGTATTTATCTTTCTCTTTTTAGACAGAGAGACAGGAGCCTGTAAGTTGTGGAAGAAGAATCAGATATCTAAAAACTTGGAAGTGCATAAATACCAAAACTAAAGAGGGTGAGAAAAGATTACACAATTACCGTTTTTGAGACTTCATGACCTTCACTGTGGTCTTTCCTCTCATGGAAAGAGTCCCTCAGAGAAGATTCTCCCCTATGGTATTCGCGTCTTTCTTTCCCTGTCCGGATAAAAGAAGTTGACTGCAAAAAAAAAAAAAAAAAGTTGACAAGGTTAATAATCAAGAATTTACTTTATACTGCTGATATATATAAGGAGATACACATTTTACAAAAGCCTTCGTTGTCCACATCCTCTACCTTGGAGGTACCTTCCTCCAAGCCAAGCACTATTAACTGATTTGCATCGCCCTTTTGCCACATTATATCCGAATGGACATGAACCTGCAAATATAGTAGGAAACAAACGACCATGTCTCCAAGTGTACCATAGCATATATACATAAAAGAGTGAAAAAATAAAATTTCTAAATTTAGGAGATACATCATTCACTTCCAATGCTCGAATAATATGGGGGTATGGAGGAGATTTCATGCACAATACACAAAGCATATGAGGTTGCCCTTCACTTTCTATCTTTCGTCCACACAGATTAAGCAGCCCGGGCATGATATCAAGAGCCCAAACCTAAACCAATAACAACATAAATGATACATTAATAAAAAAGGATCACTCAAAAGATTAGACATCTACAAAAATCAACTGAAGTGCGACTTACCCACAAGGCATGTGGAATTCCGACAACCTTGTAAGCGGGTTTTCCACCAGAACCACTGTTCCCTTTGTTGGCTTGATAAAGTAGCGGTAATCTAAATTTTGTAATTCCGTCAAATGTTACCTCGCCCCATGGGTACTTGTTAAATTCGTCCAAGTCGTCAACTAAATGCCAATAACCGATATTTATGCCATCTCTATCTTCACGGCCCATTAAAAAGTTGTGCACAACCAAAAGTAATGCAAATTTAACCCTGTCTAGAGAAGGGCAAGTAGAATTCTTTTTGAAGAGGAGAGCCTTAGCTTTTGATGCACTTACAAAATTATGGTTGGGGAAATGGGTCCTCATCAGGGATGGTAGATTTGCGGAATACACAAAAGCTTTTTTGGATTTCTTGAAACTAAGCCCTGTAATCAAAGCAAATTCTCTCTTGCCAAAATGCAATAATTTTCCACCAACCTTAAAATGCATTTCATCTGGTTTGTCATCCATGTGAATTTCCCTCGAAAGTAGGAAATAAACAATGGTGCCGCTGAACTTGGAATCTTCCGGCACGGAAAGTAGATGGCCAATTGCTGTGCCCTTAAATATGACTTGTTCATCAACGGACAGCCATTTCCGTACTTCGGCTAGTAGCAGTAAGCTAGACATATTTTTTATATGCACATATTTATCCCTAAATTCCGGAGGGTGAATATACCTGCTACAAAATTAGCCTTTTTGAGTTCTTTTGAATGTAAAATTGAGGGAGACAGATATAAGATAAAATTTGTAATGCATGCAAATTTGGGAGGCAATGCACTTCACTCAATTAAAAATTTCCAATTCACCTGTTAATGTCCTTAGCACCTTCAACTACTACCTTTTTACGAAGGCTTTTCCTTCGATCCATAAGTCGGAGTCTGCAAACAATAAGAGTGAAATATTTAGTGCCAAGGCTTGTCTGCACACTACCTTCATATAAACAATGACAAACCAACAACAGAACATAATACCATTAAGACCCTCCCTCTAAGTGGAATAAACTAGATTCTAATGAGGAATTTCGTCAAACAATTAACATGCATGTTTATTTCAACTTCACTGTAAAGAAATGGGCTGTAAACAAAACTGAAAGAGTTACCTGATTTGTTTTTTCGATCGGAGAATCACTTAATTTCGGAGGTAACAGCACCACCATCACTAATTAAACCGATTACGAGGAAGCCCTTAAATCTTCTCGTTCTTCAATGGAGATGAGATTATAGAGAGTTCCGCTGTGAATCTGTGATTTCATACCAGTGACCTTAACATTTACACAACTGTGGTGCACGAGCGTGCGTGATGCAACTGGGGTCAATCTCAAACGTGGCGTCAACATGTAAGATACACGTGTTGAACGGCAATGTATTCTAAAACTGTGGATTATTGTGCTTACCCGGACGATGTTGTCGGGCCCCTAATTAGCAATACGGGATTCGGCATACGTACGGAACGGTATACGTACGTGTATAATTTGTATTTGTAAAAATAAAATTCGGTTAAAGATGCGGTCAACGGTTCGTGGTTCGGCAGTAATTCGGAATGGCATACGTACGTGTATAATTCGTTTTTGAGTTATGAATAATTAGAATTTTGTTACACTTTGTTTACATAAGCTACTTAACTGTTCGTTAGTAACGGTGTTGACAAAAAAATAGGTAAACAATACTTATGTTAGAATTTAAACTCGAATTATTTAATTATACCGTGTTTACACCTATACTTAACTATACTTTAACAATGGTGGACAAAACTTACGTCCAAATCGTTAAATAAAAAAAAAAAAAAAAGGAGTTTCTATTAAAAAGGAAATCGGTGATTCACGGTGTAGCACGGGTGTGGATTTTTCCAGTTTAGGAAAAAAAATGAGATATTAATACGGGAAGAAGAAAATATAAGCACAAGGATGGAAAAACAATTTAATTAAGTTAGAAAAGCTTAATTAGGAAACCGTGTTAAGCACAATTTGGTAGTTTAGAAATTCGTGCTACACCGTTTCCTTGGGACGGTGACCTCCATGATGGGTAGCTCACTAGCTTTTCAATAGTCAGAAAATATTATAAATTGTGCACAATTATTTCATTTATAATATACCTAATTAATGAATCAAAACCTAAAACCAGCGAATCTCGGAAACTTGGGGGATGAGGTTAAAGATAATACCCATTGCTCAAGATAAAAAAGGCTCTATGGTGACTAATTTCAGGTACATGTTTGTGTTTAATCTATGTTTGTTTCAAATACAAGACTAATTTAATTAGGGTTTTTCTTTTCGGTTCTTCATTTTGGTTTAATTCTAAAACTATTAATAAAATCTAAAAGATCAAGTTGTTGGCGAGGATGAGGGATCAACTGCACCATTCTTCCTTTTTTTTTTTGTCCTCTTTAAGGTTTGTTTGAGTTTCGTTTGTTTAATTGGTTTGGGTTTGTTCTTTTGACCCAATCTTTTTTTCTCCTTATCGTTCGGGAAAGACAAGAGCCGGTGTTTTAGGTAATTGATTGGTGCTTTTGTGGAGGACGTTTCTGTTAAAAAAAACGTTTTTTAAAAATTTAATTAAAAATGCATGAACCATGTTTTGATCCCAAGACCTTATGCTCCCTACATGTTTTGTTATGTGAATGAATAAAACATTAGTCTCATATAGACTAAAACATTTAGAGTTTTAGACTTAAATAGCATTGGTTTAGCCTTAAGGGCATGGCCCTTTGGGTCTTTAGACTTTTGTGTATGGGGAAAGCCCTAGACTATGGCAAGGTTGCCTAAACCTTATTGCATTTCTTATTGCCTTTCCCGTTCGCGCGGTGCTTCGCACAGAAGCACGCACGCACGCTCGCTCGGCGAGGGCGTGCCTCTACTAAGTTTATTGAGTTATTTGTTACTACTATCAGTGTAATCTAAGTATTATTTCCCATTTGCATTCGATTATTGTAATTAATTCCAACAGTTTCTTTATTTTTGCTAAAGTTTGAGATTTTGTTGCCTATTGTGGTGTCAATGGTTTCGGATACAATTTTGGTTTTGAAGATTATGTTACATAGCGTTGCGGTGCTTGCAGGGTTTTTCTTATCTTTTAAACATTTGTTGACATCTTCAAAAAATTACGGTTTACAACCTTCATGTTCCTGGACAACTTCTGATCTTAGCATTCACCACATTATTATTTGGAGTTCTTTATCATATACCTTGAGGCTTTGAGGTTGCACTTCGACTTAAAAATGTTCATATGTATAATTGTGGAGGAGCCTTTTCCAAGTGGAAAGGGGATGGATCGGGCGGTTCATATTACCAGATAATGAAGCTATTCTTTTAGATTCTGGTGAAAAAGAACCTTATTAGATACGTGGTGAAGTTCTAAATGGTGAAATGACAGAATAATTTATGGAATTGCAATATGGTCAAATAGCAGCTCACCCACTTAAACTACTAGACTATTTCCCAGTCTAGGCCATCCTGACATGTTCGTTAGCCATGGTTAACTAAATTCTGCAGTTTGTACAAAAATGTGAAAATAATTAGTCATGTATCACTAGCTACGTAGCGTTTCTGTAATGTGAAAATTATTGCTGGTTGACAAAATTGAGTGCGTAAGCTAATACAATAAGTACTGGGTTAAAAGGGACTTGATTAATGAATGAATGAGGAGATCCTTGCTGAATTCAACGCATCCAGAAGTGCCCATGTTAGATTGAAAATACTTTGTTTTATACAAGTCATTTAAGTGTTCTTTATATAAATAACTACGAGATGTGTTTGTTGCCTCTTATCCAGGTTGATCACTCTATAGTAGAATCATTCGCCCGTGGTGGAAGCACATTATAACTACTCTCCGTGATGAATCAACACGAAATCAAAACCTAATACCGGCACATCATAAAAACTTGGGGGATCAGGCTCAAGATAATGCCAATAGCTCAAGATAAGGTTCTACCGTAGCTCAAGGCAACAAGGTACATGCTTAGCATAACTATGAATCTTGACATCATTCCTCAACAAATTCTTTTATACATTTGGCTTCATGAGAATCTAACATGTAAAATGCTAGCAGTTGAAAACCTCATCCTCTGGTATCGCTTCTGATCAACTGCTCCCAAGTCTCTTTGTTTTCGCCTTAATATGTATTTATTATTATACGTATCTCATGTAAATTATAAAATTATTTTATTTCTTTTTTCATTTTTGATTTTTCATACATAAAGCTTAGCCTTATAAAGAAGTCATTCTGAAGTTATAGTACTGTTACTTCCTGTTATTTAATTTGAAACGGTATGCTCAAATACAAGGCCTGTGATAGGTAATATATTTAAATATGATTGTTGAAAAACCATCTTAGAGTGTGGGGTCCAGCGTCCTTATGTAAACTACTTGTGTGTAGTTTAGGCTTTGTTTAACAAGCTTGGTAAAGGGGTGTCACACAATGGTAGAGGGGCGGCACCCTAATAAGACAAAAAGGTCATTACAAGTAATTTTTAAGTGTCCCTTATCAAATAAAATCTGGAAATGACTAATTAGCCCTTATTGTTGATAATCAAGATTAGTAATGATAATCAAGATTAGTGTTGATAATCAAGATTAGTGTTGATAATCAAGATTAATGTTGATAATTAATTTTCACTTATCATATGATTCATAACTCTAAATAGGTTATAAAAAAAAAATTAAAGAAGAAAAAAGAAACTTTTGTGATATTTGTGAAGGTCAACCTCAACCAATTAAAGAAATTAACCAACAAAGTAAAAAACCCAGCATTGAAAATGACTAGGTATACTTCAAAAGTACGTAACAAATCAAATTTTTTAAAATTTCAGAAGTACATTCGGTTGGAATTGAGCTCGTTACCAACCGTAACTATATTACGGTACGTAATGTATCAATTACCAATCAGAAATTAATCGGTTCAATTTTTGGAAAACTCAAAAATTTGGAATTGGAAGAACATACGGTTGGAATGGAGATCGTTACCAACCGTAACTAACCTTACTGATTTGGTAACTAATGAATAGAAACCAATCAGAATCAACCTACGGTTGGTAACTAATGAATAAAAACCAACCGTAACTAACCTACGGTTGGTAAGTCATCTTAACTTTTGAACCGTACATAACTATTTGATAAGTTGTTAACCTTCGGGATAATTTACGGTTGGTTAGTTTAATTGAGTTTCAAACCGTGAATCTGAACATATTCTCAAAACTAAGAACTTACGGTTGGTATTTGAGTTTAAACCAACCGTAACATCAACCCAATCAACAAGATTCTTGTTGTATTTGAGTTATTACCAACCGTAACTAGCATAAACCTTAAATTTCAATTTCAATTTTCATTCAAAACCCTAATTTTTGATACAAAATTAACTTAAATCCAACACGATAAACTAAACCTAACTGGGTTTTTCCAAACATTTTTCAAATCGCCGATTAATCAAGACGATGACATTTTCGGTTTTAATGGAGGTTAGGGTTGATGGAGGAGAAGAGAAGATGAAAAAAAAACTGATTTGATTTTGGTTAATTGATTTGATTTTGGTTAATTTAAGGTGAAAGGGTAATCTAGTCAATCTACACCCCTATAAGACACCCCCTAACCAATAAGAAGGACATTGTTATCACACTTGACGCCCTTCTACCATTTCATGAAGCCCCTTTACCAAGCTTGTTGTTTAAAGGGCTTGGCCTTTTGTCACTTTGAATGTTGCTTTATATTGTACATGTTCCACCTTGGGCACACTCTCATGTACTGAAACATCCTGACGGGTAGATATTAAGTTCACCCTGTGGTTTAATACAGCATAAAGGGCTTGAATATTGTATAAATCTGAAAACAATCTCTGCCGGAACAAATACATATGGGCAACTATTAATCATTATTGTTTTATTGTTAAAAGGAAAAAATCTATTTCGGAAGTCGACTGCCAATTATATTGAGATTTGTTTTTCCAAATTAATACATACATCCTGGGGAAAAAAAACCACGTATTTCACACATATTTGCTATACTTTCTCCACCAATTTTTTTTTGTCATTCCACACCAAATCAAAAATGCATAGTCACGGGGCATGACGAAGCCCCGCGGACACCAAATTAAAAGTGTATCATTACGGGGCGGGGAAAAGCCTCACGCACACCAAATCAAAAAAGCATCGTCATGGGGGATGAATCCCCGCGCACACCAAGTGAAAAGAAGAAAAATCTCCCGTTGCATAGCACGGGCACAAATCTAGCTTTCTTTAAAACCGTCGGTTTTATGCTTTTTAGGGAGTGTGATGGGAAAGTTTTTAAGAGGAAGTAGTACTTTTCGTGTTGAAAAGGGATAAGGGGATACGTACTTGTTTGATGTGACCCGATCACATCGTAGTTAGGGAGGTGCTTACCTGCCTAGTCTTGCATCATGCCCAATTTCCAATCATATTTGTTTGGATCTAACTCGCGGTATAAATTTGATCGATCATTTATATTTTACTTCCCGTTTTTGGAAAAGAGATACTATCGGATGAGGTCTTATTTTTCGAACGCGTAATTAGGGTGTAACTCGATTTTTTTTTTTTTTTAAATAAAATATATTGCATTATAAATACTATGACTCGGAAAAAGTCGAGGTTACAGAAAGAATAGAGCCATCTAATCTGGGATTGTGAGAGTTCCCAATATTAGATTTATCTAATAGAAGATGTTTCATACTACAAACTGGTGGAGAAGTTCCCCATTCAACATTTAAATTCAAAGGCCTAAAAGACTTATTGGGGATATGAATTAATATTCCCATCCTTAGAATCTTGTTAGGGGGCTGTCTTTTGGTGGTGAAAATACTAAACTACCCTTTAAGTTAATTAAAAATCGGCACCTTCTTTGAGATGGCAAGTGACATCCAATTTTATTTAAAGTGTTATTGTTGTTTTTTGAAGGTAATGCTTAAAAAAAAAATTGAAATTTTTTAGTTTCAATTACTACTAGTACCCTGTCAGCATCTCCTACCGACACTGTTTTGAGTATGAATTCCATGCCAGTATTTATGAGGGTAAATTCCAGAATTTTGTATCTACATATCCCGGCATGGAAACATTTTTGAAGACCATGCCGGTACTTTTATCTAGTATTGTTTATGCTTTCTTAGTTTATAACTTGCCGGCATGCTCGATACGAAAACAACAATGTCGATATCTAAGCGAAATAACTTAAGTTTCGGGCCAAATTGAAATATGTGACATATTTTCAGTACATTTTTTTTCAAACTGCTGGCATGGTTAGTTTTATATATACAATACCGACAAAACATTTAAATTTTAGGGATATTGTTTGTCGCCACGGTGAGAGTATGAATGTCACGCCGATTAGATACCTGCTGGCATGGTATTCACACTCTCAGCATGCCGGCACCGAGTTTTTTCAGGCATAACAATGACAAATTCATTGAAACGTTAATATCTCTACCTGAATATTTGGACTACTTGTATGTTGAGATTATTTACTTTCTTGGCTTGGTTCTTCATGAACAAGGGAGAAACTACATCGAGGCTTGACCTGGCTTGAACCACCCCCAAAATCCCAAACCACCTTTTTTTTCACTACCTATTTTGGTGGAGGTATTGAATTAGGTCTAAACTAATAGGCTTAAGCCAGCCCTCTACAAATGGTCCAGCTCAAAAGCCACCCATACACTAAATTTCCAGTTCCGCCATTGTTCTCGAAAATTATCATGCTCATAAATATCATGATTAAAATTCGTTAGATCCACAAAAGTCTGTAAGTTGTAATTATGAGTTATTATCTAATCTATTAACTTAACTAAACATGATTAACTACTAAGTATGATTAGTGAGGGTAAATTACGAATTACATTAATTATACGAATAAGGAAATATCAAAATTACTTAATAAATCCCTAGTTGGGTTGACCGAGCGAAGCGAGGGAGGACCTTTACATGACCACTTTTTTGTAAATTGTAAGTGATCAATGGACACAAAATAATTGGATTTGGTGTCCCAAACCTTTTTCAATCTACAGTGAAATGTCAAAAGTGCCCCTCCATATTTCCATTTCTTACTTAAAACACTGTAAATACAACACAAAAGAAAGGGTAATCGCGTAAATTTATCGGACATAAAAAAGGACATGGAGGATGGAAATCTTTTAATTGTTGAGGGTATTTCAATAAACAGAGCGAAAGTATCACTTTTTCTGAAACGGGGGGAAAATATCACTTTTTCTGGAACGAGGCGATAGTATCACTTTTTCGGAAACAGGGAAAAAGTATCACTTTTAATTGTTGATGGTATTTCAGTAAACGGAGCGAAAGTATCACTTTTTCTGAAACAGCAAAAGTATTATTTTTTCTGAAACGAACCGAAAGTATCCCATTTCATAAACAGAGTGAAAGTATCACTTTTTCTGAAACGAGACGAAAGTATTACTTTTTATGGAACAGAGCAAAAGTATCACTTTTTCTGAAACGTTGCGAAAGTATCACTTTTTCTGAAACAGGGGGAAAGGATCACTTTTTCTGAAACGGAGTAAAAGTATCACTTTTACTGAAACAGGGCGAAAGTATCACTTTTTATGAAACAGAGCGAAAGTATCACTTTTTTTGAAACAGAGCGAAAGTATCACTTCTTCTAAAACGAGGTGAAAATATCACCTTTGCTGGAACATCGCGAACGTATCACTTTTTCTGAAACGACGTGAAAGTATCACCTTTTCTGAAACGGAGCGAAAGTATCACTTTTTATGAAACGGGGGAAAAGTATCACTTTTTCTGAAACAAGGCGAAAGTATCACTCTTTCTGAAATGGGGGAAAGTATCACTTTTTCTGAAACAAAGCGAAGGTATCACTATTTCTGAAACGAGGCGAAAGAATCACTTTTTCTGAAACAGAGCAAAAGTATCATTTTTCTGAAACAGAGCGAAAGTATGACTTTTTCTGAAACGAGGAGAAAGTATCATTTTTTCTGTAACGAAGTGAAAGTATCATTTTTTTTTCTGAAACAGAGAGAGTATCACTTTTACTGAAACATGGCGAAAGTATCAATTTTTCTGAAACGGGGCGAAAGTATCACTTTTTCTGAAACAAAGCGAAGGTATCACTATTTCTGACACGAGGTAAAAGAATCACTTTTTCTGAAACAGAGCAAAAGTATCATTTTTCTGAAACAGAGCGAAAGTATGACTTTTTCTGAAACGAGGCGAAAGTATCACTTTTTCTAAAACGGAGCGAAAGTAGACGCAGACAAACCCCATCTCCAGATTTTTCTTCATTCGTCCCTCCCACCGTGCCAACGGTTTTACTAGTTTATCTTATTGTCATATACCCCAATTGATATTTTTCTGATGTTTGATTTAAATTTTCCTAACATTTTTAGGGGCGACCCCAAAAGAATTATGGGAGACTTTTTTATTCCCAACCAAGGGTTGGTGTTATGGGATGTCCTAGTGGCTCGGAAAGTACCTAAATACCCTTACATAATCGGTAGTTAAATATCGTTTATAGCTACCGATTATTACTTTGATCCTCTTAAATTAAACTCGGGCTACTTCAAAAATCAATAGCTAATAAACATCCCTAGACTACCGATTGAACAATTAGAGAAACTCGAAGTTTTATTTTTTTATTTAATTTTTGGAATTTCAAATAGGGGGCATCTATAATAATCTGTAGAAAATGGACATAGATAAACTACCGATTGTTAGAGTTGAGAAACTTAAAATTTCGTGGGTTTTGAAGAAATTGAATTTGGGGCTACTACCATAATCGGAGGATAAATGAATTTATAAACTAACAATTATGAAATATGAAGAATTACAAATTTTTCATTTTTGGAGAAATTTGTTTTTGGGGCGACTACCATAATCGGAGGTTAATGTTTTTTTAATAATCTACGGATTGTAAAAGATAAAACAGACAAAGTATTTTAAGTTTGGAGAAATTCGTATTTGGGGCGACTTTGACAATCTGTAGTAACGTAAATTTGTCAAACTACCGATTATGAAAAATTAAAACTTTCAATTTGGATGATTTTCAAAATCGGTAGTTTTATACGTCCACATAACTACCGATTATAGATATTTTGGATGCAGTATTTTATAATCGGTAGTTTTGTTACTCCATTATCTACCGATCCTGGGTAGTTCATGGTATTCAATGCATGCAAAAATCGAATTTTTTGGTTTCGAAACGCATACAGACGCATACAAAGTGGGTATTTGAGTTTCTTAACACAATACATGTATGTTTGATGCATCATTAGCTTCGATCTCGGGTGATTTTCCGTTTTCTTCCATCAAAGCGTCGTCTAGGGATTCCTCTCCAAATAACTAACTACCGATTATGAAATAGTAAGTCAGATCATTTTATGTCACATGTAAAAGGCGAGATTCAGATATAGTAAGTCGGATTTAGACAGTCAGTTGAGTCAGAACAAACCAAACAACCCTTGCCTTTCCTCCACACTCACTTTTTCTACCAAGCACACTATCCAAATAGTAGTGCTGTCAGACATCCATTAACAAGACAGGAATACTGCACATCATGGATTGACGAAATACTGATATTACTTTCTCCACGGCTCATAAAACCGCTTCTTTCATCGCATCATAACCATTGAGCAAATAAAAACTCAGCTAAGAACTTTGTTTTTCTTAGTCACGTTTTCTTGAATAGCTTCTCGCACAGATGAAATAGCCGCTTCATCTTTGCTTTTCTGAATTTTTACCTCTGAAAGTTCAGCATTAAGTTGGTCTTCTCTTGTCGAGAGGTCAACATATTTGACCAACATTGCATCCAATACTTTTGAATGGCTTTCATCTTCTTTATCCATCCCGAATGAAGACCTCCAACGGTTCTCAAGTCGATGGAATCCTTCACGAAGCCACTTAATATTGAACTCCAAGTTCTCAGTATCTTTGATGAATCCTTCCCATTTCTCCAACAATGCTTCACTCAGTTCTGCACCTCGCGTAGTTTCCATTGATGAGATTACCTTCAATAAATTGGTAACACATACCATTAGTATAGTATCACTGAAATTTATGACATTTCTAGTAGCAATATGCCCATACTTGCCACAGATCTTATTGTACAAAATTACATACTCTTATGGGATCTTTAAGTCGTCTGCAAATTCGAATACTCCTACTGCTCTCTCTTGAGCGGAGGCACTTGTAGACCTTGGGTGGGAAGAAATGGCATCTATGGAAGTCGAATCAGGACCCAGGCCATTAGAAGAGGACGTATTCATTGTAGTATATGCCAAAAGAACTGGGCATATAATGTTTTTGGAGTTTTCTTTTTTGAAATATTGTTAATACTTAGAAGATGTAATTTTTATTTCTTTAGAGGTACCAATACATTCTTTTGATTCTGGTGGAGCTGATGTAGTGTTAGTAGAAATGGAGGCTGACGGTAAAGAATTTTATTAGATGGTAGGAAGAAGATGGGAAAGGATTTTAACAAACTCTAACTGTCAACGCTAGTCAATTAAAGATCAGGGTATTAAGAAAAATAAACAAAGTTAGCTAACAGTTGGTTAACGGTCATTGGTTAGTCTACGACCCTAAGGAATCAACTGCATGTTCTGCGACCGAGACCCTAATTGTGTTATGAAATCAAACTACAACGACAAGAATTTGTGGTATTGGATCAAGGAGTTCAGTATAACGTTGAAAGAGCCATATAGGTTAGATCTGCGGTTCTTTGAGCCCATGGCAATTACAAGGAATGATGAACTTCTGTTGAGATCATGCAACACTATCTATTTTTATAACCTTGAATCTTTAATTGCGAACAAACTATGTGATGGTCGTGTTGTGGGATGTTATAGGATTGACGTAATTATTCATGCAAACAACATTGTTTCTGTAGAATCTAACTACTGTTAGTTCACCTGCAATCACAATAGAGTATAAAAGAATGGGATATGAAGAATAAGAGATAATATTGAACACTTAAACTTCAGTTCTAATTCTAGAAGACAAAGAACACCACCTATTTATAGGTGTTTACATAAGAACTAGCCAGTAGTGCTAACAAGATTGAAACAATTTCTCATAATTACTTGGTATAACAAAGACCAAGTACTGTGACTTATTCAAAAAAAAAACAGAAAAATAAGAAACTCAACTTATGTTTGAGATTAAATTCCAACAGCCTCCCTTAAGCTCAAACAGTACAAACACCAATAAGCCTTTTCATCTTGTAAAATGCTTCAGCCTTCAATGGTTTAGCAAATATGTCTGCAATTTTATTTTGAGACTCACATAATTCCAATTCAATATCGCTGCTCTACACAAACTCGCGTATCTTATGAAACTTGATATCAATGTGCTTGGTTTTTCCATGAAACACTGGATTTTTGGTTAAATCTATTGCATACTTGTTGTCGCAATATATCTTTGTTGTTGATGCTTGAGTGACATTCAAGGTTTCAAGTACACGTTGTAACCAAACAGCTTCACATGTTGTAGCATTAGCATCTATGTATTCCGCTTCAGCAGTAGAGAGAGAAACTACTTGCTGCTTCTTTGATGACCAAGAGATTACACTAGAACCCATAAGAAACAAGAAACCAGAAGTACTCTTTCGATCTAAATGATCACCAGCCCAATCACTGTCAGTATAACCAAGTAGTTCAGAGTTATTAGATGAGGCATAAAAAATACCATCAGCATGTGTACCTTTTACATAGCAGAGAATCCATTTTGCAGCTTGTAAATGAGCTTGACTAGGTGCCTCCATGAATCGACTAACTAAACCAACTCCAAATGCAATATCAGGCCTGGTCACTGTTAAGTAGCGTAGAATCCCAAACAGTTGGAGGTAATGAGTTTGATTCACTAACTCAGCATTACCTGTCTTCTCCCACTGAACTCTATCTTCCACTGGTGTCTTTATAGGTGTGCAAGAATCCATCTTAAACCTCTCCAACACATCAGCAGCATACTTCTTTTGGGATATGAATATGCCATTATCTTCCATCACAACTTCCAATCCAAGAAAATAAGACATAAGACCCATGTCAGTCATCTCAAAATGACTAATCATAGCGTCCCTGAATTCTGATATCATACTCGAATTAGTTCCAGTGAAAATCAAGTCATCTACATACAAATAAAAAATAAGCATATCTCCATCTGATGTAGTCTTGATATATAAAGTAGGCTCATATGGGCATTTCTGAAAACCATGTTTAAGAAAATAGGAATCGATACGAGTGTACCAGGCTCGTGGTGCTTGTTTAAGCCCGTAGAGAGCTTTCTTCAACCTGAGCACTTTATTTTCTTCACCTTTCTTAGCATAACCAAGTGGTTGGTCTACATAAACTTCCTATTCAAGTACACCATTAATAAACACAGATTTAACATCCATTTGATGAATATTCCATTTCTTTTGAGCAGCCAAGGAAATAACAAGACCAAATAGTATCCATTCTAGCAACTGGTGCGAACACTTCATAGTAATCGATTCCAGGCTTTTGCTTATGACCTTTCAAAAAAATTCACGCCTTAAGTCTGTCCACACTCCCATCAGGCTTGTATTTCGTTTTGTATACCCATTTAACTCCAATTGATTTCTTTTCTGGAGGAAGAGTGGTCAGCTCCCAAGTGTCATTCTTCTCGATTGAATGAATTTCATCATTCATCGCATGAACCCAACCATCATCTCGTACTGCCTCTACATAAGTGATAGGATCACAATCTGCAAATAATGCAAAACTTACAAGTTCTTCGTCAGATTCATTATCATTAGTTACAATATAATCCTGAAAACGAACAGGAAGAGAACGAGTTCGTGTAGAGACACGAGTTGTTGGGGCTTCTTCTGAAGATGAATCATATTCAGAAGTATTTTGATCAGGCATAATAGGATTTTCAGGTACTGTAGGTGTTGCTGGTTCGAGCTGTAGTTCTTCATTCTCGATGACTTCTAACTCGATTCCCATCTGTACCTTCTCTGCACTTGTCCACTACCATGCTTCATCTTCAAAGAATTAAACATCTCTACTAACAATAACAGCATCAGTAATGGGATTAAATAACTTGTAAACATTGATTATATCACTGTATCCTAGGAAGATACACTTCTCACCCTTCTCATCTAGTTTTTGGCATTTTTCAGACGGTACATGAGCATATGCAACACACCCAAACACACGAAGAGATGCAACATCTGGTTTGTAACTACTCCATGCTTTTTCAGGAGTCATGTCAGGAACACTTGAGGTGGGACACCAGTTTAGAATATAACCAGCACATGCAACTTCCTACGCCCAGAATAACTTCGGTAAATTCTTATAATGCAACATACTACGAGTCATTTCAACTATAGTTCTATTCTTCCTCTCAGCGATGCCATTTTGCTGTGGAGTATAGCTGGCTGTAAGTTGGTGTCTAATTCCATGCATTCTACAAAAAATCTCCAAAATCCTTGGAGTTGTATTCTCCCCCTCTATATGTGCGAAGTATCTTCAGACTGTTGCCACTTTGCTTCTCAACATAAACTTTGAAATTCTTAAAAGTTTGAAAAGCTTCAGACTTTTTCTTAAGGAAATAAATCCAAGTATTTCTACTGTAATCATCAATGAAATTAAGAAAATAACGATTACCTCCATGTGATATAGTTTGCATTGGGCCGCAAAGGTCTGAATGCACAATCTCCAACTGCTTTGTTGCTCTGCGAGACGTTCCTATAGGAAACGGATGCCTATGTTGCTTGCCAATGAGACAACCTTCACAAACTCGGTTAACGTCTTCCAACAGTGGCATCCCTATAACCATTTCTTTCTTCGCCAAAGAATGCAGTCCATTAAAGTTAAGATGACCAAATCGGAACTGCCATAACCAATTGTCATCTAGGACGATATTACTGAAAGCACACAAAATTTCAGTTTTTATAGGTAAAGAAAATAAATGACTCTTAGTCAATCTAACCGTATCAATCAACTCCTTCTTACGGTTCTCAATGTTGCAAACACCATCATCAACGACAAAACAAAGGCCATTCACGGATAATTGACCCATACTGAATAAATTCCAATGTAAGCTTGGTACATAAAAAACATCGCGAATAAACTGATGAGAATCATCTGCTAAGGCAACAAGCACTTTACGTTTACCCAAAATAGGAACCTTGTCCTTGTTTCCGAAGTTCACTACTCCACGAACAGATTCATCAAGTTGAGCAAATAACTCCTTATTACCGCACATATGATTACTGCAACCGGAATCCAAAAACCATGTATTCTTGCTGCCATCGCGAAATACTGCAAGCGAAGAACAATTTTTCTGGTTCTTCAATCTCTACAAATTTTGCCTGCTCCGACTTCTTATTCGGCTTAAACCAACAACTAGTGCTGTAATGTCCCAGTTTGCCATAGTGGTAGCATTCAACTTTGGGTTTATCTTTCTTGTGCGGAGAGCCATTTTTGCCTGGACTTGATGATGTTCCTTTGATGGAGATTCCCTTGTCAGTGATAACGGCCTTGATTTTCAAAGCATGCTCTAAAGAAGTTATCTTTATCTACTTCATCCTGTACTCATAAGCACTCAGTGAACCCTTTAAACCTTAAATGGTTAGAGTAGACATACCCTTTCCTTCTTCTATTGCAGCAACAACATAATCAAAACTTTCTGTCATTGATCGCATAATCTTTTCAACTACACGATTATCAGCTAAAGTTTTACCATTAACTCTCAACTGACTCACAACAACTTGAACTCGAGAAAAATAATCGGAAATAGATTCAGATTCATTCATGGATAGAGATTCGAATTCACCTCGTAAGGTTTGCAACCTTACACTTTTAACCTTGTCATCGCCTTTGTAAGCTTTATGCAAGATGTCCCACGCTTGCTTAGATGTTTTCGCAGCTGAAATCTTTTCAAAAACTGCGTCATCAAGGGCTTGATGTATGAAGTACAAGGCCTTATTGTCCTTCTTTCTGTTCTCTCTCAAATCATCCTTTTGGGCTTGAGGAAGAGCTGCACCAACTTCCGGATCTACATCGAAGAAACCAGCCTCAAAAATCTCCGTAAGCTCCTGAAAACCAAACAAGACTTTCATCTGGATGCTCCATCGATCATAATTCTTACGACTAAACTGTGGAACTTGGGGCTATACTGAATCTTTCATTGTATCCTTTTATCAAACACCTAATCTGCAAGACTTTCAACAGTGGAAACTTAAGGATCGAGCACTAGCTCACGATGCCAAATGTAGAATCTAACTACTGTTAGTTCACCTGCAATCACAATAGAGTATAGAAGAATGGGATATGAAGAATAAGAGATATTATTGAACACTTAAACTTCAGTTCTAATTCTAGAAGACAAAGAACACCACCTATTTATTAGGTGTTTACATAAGAACTAGCCAGTAGTGCTAACAAGATTGAAACAATTTCTCCTAATTACTTGGTATAACAAAGACCAAGTACTGTGACTTATTCAAAAAAACAGAAAAATAAGAAACTCAACTTATGTTTGAGATTAAATTCCAACAGTTTCGACGTGTTGAAACAATGCTTCTCCTGGCTTTGAAGGAAAGATCTTGAAGAGGTTCAAATCAAATCTCCCGTAACACTTCCGAGAATTCTAAAGTGCATGGAAATTAGTTACAGTCAAAGTGTTCTTTTCTTTCGTTGTTTTTCTTTTCACAATATAGTATAAAAACAGTGTTCTTTTTCATTTTGGATTGAATCATCAGTTTATAGAGACAGTGTTGTCAATGCCTCGAGCTCCTGGTGCATGTTCTGTTTTTACTGCTGGTGTTCAATGCATAACTATGAACCGGAAACTCTAACCTCATTGTTTGTAGGAGGATCACTACTTGTTGTGTTGATCACAA
Source organism: Papaver bracteatum (assembly GCA_023529315.1). Lineage (NCBI taxonomy): Eukaryota > Viridiplantae > Streptophyta > Magnoliopsida > Ranunculales > Papaveraceae > Papaver > Papaver bracteatum. Next base: position 26,963 of record JAJJWX010004601.1, read on the forward strand.
GAGGCTGGAAGTATGCATATAGTATGCATTTATGGAGCTGGTGCTGCCTTTGCTTTATGATCTTTTGCAGCTCCAGTTGCTCTAACCTCTTTGCATAAGCAGTAGCATTATATGAACTTCTGAACTAAAAGATATCCTTTAGATTCGAGACATTTCATTTCCTGATGCTAACTTTAGTTTAAATTGGCTGATACTACCTTGGGATTGGATCAACTTTGAACAGATTTAAAATTCTATATATTAAAAAGAAAACCAGGGTAAAGTGCACGGATCAATGGATCCGTTTCTGCAGAAAGATTAAAAGTTTAATTGAGAAGCAAAAGTCTGCAACATCTGGATCTGGAGACTGAATTCTGGAATCAGCAATCATAACTCAGTTCTTGGTTCTAACTCTATTAAGTAAAGTTCAACTTAAAGATAAATGATAAAAACATGTAATCAGCACCAGATACTGCAAATCATTCAAATCCCCACCATCTAAAAAACAATTTCAAGTACAGATTATACTACTAAAGACTGGTGACATAAAATTTACTGACCTACTGACATATACACCCATTTACAAGACGCAAAAAAGTTTAGACAGAGCGAAGATATATGATACCACTTGCACATCACCCACAAAATCTGGACTACTGATGTCTGACTATCAAAAATCGATTGCTTCGTTGCTGTTTCCAACCATGGAGAAAGTTGAAAAAAATAAGCTAATCAATCACTTTGCTTCGGTTTTCTTTATCTGAATTTTCACCTCCGAAAGATCAGTTTCAAGTTCGTATTTTCCTGTGCAGAGGCCTACATATTCCACCTGCATTGCATCCAATACATGTTCGTCATATTCAGACATCCAATGGCTCTAAAGTCCGTCAAATCCTTCTCGAAACCACTTAACATTGAATTTCAAAGCCTCGGCATCTTTGATGAATCCTTCCCATTCCTTCAGCAACTCCTCACTCAGTTTTGCACACCTCGCTTAGGGTTCTCAAGTCGGTTGAATCCTTCACGAAACCACTTAATATTAAATTCCAAAGTCTCAGCATCTTTTATGAATCCTTCCCATCTCTCCAGCAATGCTTCACTCAGTTCCGCACCTCGTGTAGTTTCCATTGCTGAGATTACCTTCAATAAATTGGTAACACATACCACTAAAATAGTATCACTGAACTTTATGACATTTCTGGTAGCAATATGCCCATACTTGGCACAGATCTTTGTATATAATCTTACATACTCTTCTGGGATCTTTAAGTTGTCCACAAATTCGAATCCTTCCACTCTCTCTTGAGCAGAAGCGCTGGTAGACCCTGGGGGGGGAAGAAATGGCATCTATGGAGGTCGAAATATTGAACAAGGTAGAATCAGGAGCGTGGCCATTAGAAGAGGACGTGTTCATTGTAGCGTCCACAGGTTCCTCAACAAGCACTTCAAGTGATTCAGTTCCCGTAGTTATTGCTCCAGAACAAGATGACATCTTTCTCTTTTTGGATAAAGAGACAGGATCCTGTCAAATATGGAAGAGAATCAGATGGCTAAAAATTCGGAAGGGTATAAACACAAAAATTGAAGAGGGGTGATACAATGAGAGAAAGTGGGAATCAACTACACAATTACCGTTTCTGGGACTTCATGGCCTTGATTGCCATCTTCGGTCTCATTCAAAGAGTCCGTAAGAGAAGATTCCCCCCCCATGGTATCCGTGTCTTTCTTTCTCTGTCTGGATAGAAGAACTTAACTGCAATTTTTTTTTTTTTGACAAGGCTGAACCCTTCTTTAAGCCGAGCACTATTAAATGATTTCTATCACCCTTCTGCCACATTATATCCGAAAGGACATCAATCTGCAATTTATACCAGTAAACATTACAAGTCTAGGAAACAAATCACCATGTCTCCAGGTGTATCGTCTATTGATAAAAGAATGAACCAAAAATAAAATAAAATTAGGACATACATCATTCACTTCCAATGTTTGAATAAGAGGGGGATACTTGGGAGATTTCGTGCACAAAGCATATGAGGTTTCCAGCGTCTACTTTCTATCTTGCGTCCACACAGATTAAGCAGCGCAGGCATGATATCGAGAGCCCAAACCAACAAGAATGATACATCAATCCAGAAAGAC